>NC_051165.1:43437858-43695093 GCF_013339725.1 Rhipicephalus microplus | reverse complement strand
ATCTCACCGAACCTAGTTCATCGTCAGGCGTTTGAAGGGTCAACTTTAAGGGTCTAACATAGTGTTCTTCCTTGAAGGAGCAGGCGCGATGAGCCCGAAGAACAGTCGAGATAGCGGAGTGCAGTCACCACTTCACATGGTCGTTGTTCAGACTGAAAACGATGCATCCTTGTTGCACATCAAACGTAAATGCAATATTGTTCTCATTTACTATGTTCTTTTAATAATAGGCACGCGGTTTCGGTATGGAGCAACAAAATAAGCACACGTGCACTGCAAAACACTGCCTTGATTGAGCATGTTAGTTGGTCAAGACGTTTAAAAAGCGAAATTACGAGTGAAGCTTTTCAGTTTATATGACAGCTGGCGCTCCCTTTTTCGCAAATGGTCAATTGCGCAGTGCCTTTAGGCTTGATGACAGTGTATGACATAGCCCATCACCTCGACTGCTCATTTCTTTAGCCTTGCGCCTTCACCGCAAGCATGACTAATTTTCTGAGGTGTCTATAACAAGAGATGTGTCTATGGATGAACACAGTGTTATGCAAAATAAGGTGAGTCATAGAAGACTGATTAGTAAAATGTATATTTTTGCGCACAAAAACTTCGTGCATCAATGTCTGAATAAAAAAAGCTTACTTATTTTCAGCAAGATTACTGCGACTTCCGAACTATTTCAAAATGTCATGTACATTGAGCAACATGAGACAGACGTGAAAGGAAAGACACATACACACTTTTAAAACATTATCAAAAACACAGCGGACTGTCGCTTCCCCATTTCTCGTTTTGTGAAAAAGCAGCCTTAGGAAGTAATGCAATCACATTGATTGGTTATATAAAGTGCATTCCGGAGAGCAATAAGCAGCCTTTTTGGGCTAACATGGACTTCGTGTAAGAAATACATGCGAATGCACATTTATAGCAGTCCACACAGTAAAACCCATGGCATGGATGTATATATTCAATGAACTTCATCTATTTATTTATTTATTTATTTATTTATTTATTTTATTTATTTATTTATTTATTATTATTAGAATACCCTCAGGGCCCGTAGGGCATTACAGAGGGGGTGGGTACAACATATAACACACAAGAAAAAAGACAAAATAAAGAAACAAGTATCAGATGCGCAAATCAGGAAGGCAACATAAGTCAACTAAAAATGTATAAGAATTCAAGCACATACAAGACAAAGATAATGGAAACTGCGTATAGTTACAAGCATTGCTGAGAAATTGCAGTCTTGAATAACAAAGGGTCTGTTATTGATACAACGGAAGAGGGAAGGGGTTCCAATCGGCGGCTGTTTTCGGTAAGAAGGCTGCTGAAAAGAATTTGGTGCGGCAAAACGGAATGGGCAACCTTATGCTGATGATCAATGCGCGATGAGTGGTATGACGGTTGTGAAATGAGGTCTCGCTTCATTGATGGATTGTGAAAAAATATCTTATGAAAAAAATGCAGTCGCGCCAGTTTCCTCCGCAGTTAAATTGGGTAGGTCAAGGTTAGATTTCATTTCTGATATGCTAGCAGTACGGGAATAATTAGAACAAATGAACCGAACTGAGCGGTTCTGAACAGATTCTAACGCGTTAATTAAATTTTGCTGCACGGGATCCCATATAGCGGACGCGTACTCAAGCTTTGGGCGAATTAGTAATCGGTATAATAGAATTTGAGGGACAGCGGAGCGCGAGAAAAGTTGCGGCGTAAGTATCCTAGCGTTCGGTTAGCGTTATTACAGATGTAGGTAACATGCGTGGGCCAAGATAGATTGGTGGTAATGTAAACGCCGAGGTACTTATATGAAGAGACATGCTGGAGGGGAACGGCGTTAATTCTGTAGGTACAGGGGGGAGAAATAGATCGCCGGGTTATTGACATGCATTTAGATTTGTTAGAGTTGAGAGTCATAAGCCATTTATTGCACCAGGTTGAGACAGTGTCAAGGTCTGACTGTAGAAATTGGTTATCATATTCATTGTTTATTTCGCGGTAAATTACACAATCATCTGCAAATAACCTTATAGCGGAGTTAATGCTGTCTGGGAGATCATCAATATATATAAGAAAGAGTAAAGGGCCTAATACGGAACCTTGGGGTACGCCAGATGTTACTTTAGAAAGAGGTGAGTTATAGCCATTAGTTGTTACAAACTGAGTGCGATTAGTCAGAAAGCATTCAATCCATTTAAGAATGTTCGGGTCAATGTTCAAGGCACTAATTTTTGAGGAGGAGTAATTGGTGAGGTACTTTATCGAAAGCTTTTTGAAAGTCAAGAAAAATGCAATGCACAAGTGAGCCGCGATCTAAAGCCGATCCTATGTCATTAGTAAAATAAAGAAGTTGGGTTTCACATGAGTAACTTTTTCGGAATCCGTGCTGGTAGGGAGTAAAAAAAAAAATTTGATTCTAGGAATGAGACAAGGTTGGAGTAAATTATATGTTCTAACATTTTACAAGGAACACTGGTTAGGGAATTGGTCTGTAATTGAGAGGAGACTGTGTGTTACCAGATTTGTGCAGAGGGACCACCTTCCCCACCTTCCAGTCAAGCGGCAAAGTGGAGGTCTGAATAGATTGCGAAAAGATTAAGGACAAGTAAATTGATGAATACAATGCAGTGTTTTTTAGAAACTTTGAGTTGATTTCATCTACGCCACAAGAAGAGGATACTTAAGCTTGTGAATTAAATTTTGCACTCCAACGGCATCAACGGTAACAGGATACATGGGTAAAAAATCACGACTAGGCATTTGCGGCAACGCAGAAGCAGAACAACTTGAAAAAGAAGTAACAAAAAAAATCATTTAATGCAATGCAACACTCTTCACAGCGAACTGGCTGCCCATCTGAGTTCGTAAGCGAAATGTTTATCTTTTCCCTAGGTTTAACAGTTTTCCACAGCAATGTAGTAATTGGCAGGGCGTTCTTCTAAATATCAAATATTATGAACTTGTCTTCCAAGAGACTAAATCTCACTGGTGCCCGTCTGGCTGTGTGGTTCGGAATATATAGAAAATTACCTACAGTGAACTGACCAGCTGTAGTAAGGGCTATTCATTCAATCAATCATTCATTCATTCATTCATTCAATTCATTCATTCTTCATTCATTCATTCATTGAATTGCAGACAAAAAGGTTTACCTAGGTTGAAGGTACTAAAGCAGATTACCTCTGTCTGACTAAGGTCCCTCCATCCATAAACTTGCTCAGATGCAGTGAAAGAAAAGATACATGTTTTCCTTTCTTTTTCAAAGCGGGCGACGGAGAAATAAAATTTATAGGCTATAACAGATGTTAAACCGCACACTCTGAAATGATACGTCACAGTCAACAACCTTTCGTGATTAATATCGTATTCATTTTACATAAACTTAATGGGAGTATCATGGTCCTAAGTACTTTGGGTAGTGTTATTTCCATAACGTGAAATTATGGTGGCTTCCTAAATACGCCGCGCATAGAAGCCGCCTGAGTGGTCACAATAAAGTACACCTAAAATGTACACAAAGCATATAGCGTCACTGCCCAGCTTTGGTGGTCATAACAGAATAACAATGCATTGATACTATCTACACCTCGGAGCTTGGTGACATCTTTTCAGCTGTTCATAACGTGTGCAACGTTATGTCAGCTGTCGTACGGTTAAAACACCTGTTCCTCATACATTTGTAAAATATTCTGGCTTTCTAGGCTTCAAGAGCCTTGTGAACTTGCATATATCATCATCATCATCATCATCATCATCATCATCTTCAGCCTGACTACGTCCACTGCAGGACAAATGCCTCTCACATGTTCCGCCAGTGAGCTCGGTCCTGTGCTCGCTGCTGCCGATATATACCTGCAAACACCTTAATCTCATCTGCCCACCTAACCTTCTGTCTCCCCCTAACTTGCTTGCCTTCTCTGGAAATCCAGTTAGTTACTCCTAATGACCAGCGGTTATACTGTCTACGCGCTACATGCCAGGCTCATGTTCATTACCACTTGATTTCAACTATGATATCCTTAACCCCGGTTTGTTCCCTAATCCACTCTGCCCTCTACTTGTCTCTTAAGTTTACACCTACCATTTTTCTTTCAATTGCTCGCTGCGTCGTCCTCAATTTAAGATGAACCCTCTTCGTAAGTATCCAGGTACCGGCAAGATGCAGCTCTTAGATACCTTCCTCTTGAGGGATAGTGGCAATCTACCTGACATGATTTGAGAGTGCTTGCCAAATGTGCTGCACCCTTCTTATTCTTCTTGCTCAATCTCGTGGCTCTGCTCTGTGGTTATTACCTGTCCTAAGTAGAGATAGTCTCTTACAACTCCAGGTGCACTATTACCTACCTCGAAGTGCTGCTCTCTTCTGAGGTTCTCGAGCATTACTTTCGTTTTCTGCAGGTTAATTTTAAAACCTACCTTTTTGCTCTCCTTGTCTAACTTCGTAACCATGAGTTCCAATTCATCCCCTGAGTTACTCAGCAATGCAATGTCATCAGCAAAGCGCAGGTTACTAAGGTACTCTCTATTAACTCTTAATACTAGCTGTTTCCAAGCTAGGCCTCTGAAAACCTCCAGTAAGTACACGGTAAATAGCAATTGGGGAGGTTGTATCCCTTTTCTTACATCCCTTCTTGATTGGTATTTGTTGCTTTCTTCGTGAAACACTATGGCAGCAGTTGATCACCTGTAGATTTTTTCCAAGATGTTTATATATGCTTCCTTGACGCCCTGATTCCACAGTGTCTGCATGATTGCTGATATTTCTACTGAATCAGACGACTTCTCGTAATCTATGAAGGCTATGTGTAGTGGTTGGCTATATTCTGAGCATTTCTCTATTACCTGATTGATAGTTTGACTGCGGTGTATTGTTGAGTAGCCTGTTCGAAATCCTGCTTGTTCTTTTCGTAGATTGAATTCTAATGTTGTTCTAATTCTGTTAGCAATGACCTTTGTAAATAGCTTGTATTCTATGGAGAGCAAGCTGATCTGCCTTTAATTCTTCAATTCCTTGTCACCTCCTTTCCTTTGTATTAGGATGATGTTAGCATTCTTCCAAGATCCTGGTACTCTTCTCATCAGGAGACAGCTTGTAAACAGGGTGGCTAGTTTTTCTATCACAATCTTTCCTCCATATTACAGTAGATTGGATGTTACCTGATTCTCACAAGCAATTTTGCCTCTTTGCATGCTCTCCAAGGTTTTAATGGATTTTGTCTTTACTGGTGGTGGGGCATGAGGGTTACTACTAGTCCTTATAGTAAGGTCGTGGTTGTCCCGGCTGCTATACAGATCTCTCTAAGACTACTCCGCTATTTTAACTAGCCTATCTATATTGGTAGTTATTTTATCTTCCTTGTCTCTTAGTGCATACATACAATTTTCGCCTATCTCAAGTTTCCTATTAACTGCTTTGACGCTTCCTTCATTCTTCAGAGCATATATATACATGTATATACACATATATAAACACCCGAACAAAATTTTCGCAGTTTGCTTTAAAAAACCCCGCATACATTTCGACCTGAACGAAAGTACATTGTAGTACACTATAGTGAAAGGTTAAGACAAACGTTTGATGTGGACAGTTGTGATTATGTCGCGATGTAACAATGCAGCATCATATTTTTCTGAGTTTTATTTCTTAACTTTTTGCAGCAATCGGAGCGGGCATGGTGTTCGTCGTCTCTCCTACAATCATCAGTGAGCACTTCGTCAAGCACAAAGGCCTCGCCACAGGAGTGTATTTTTTGGGCGCCACCATGGCGGCCTTTGTTTTTCCGAAGTTTCTGGAGTACCTGTATGAGAGGTACGGCCTGCACGGCACTCCTTTTGATCTTTGGAGCAGTGCTCATGAATGGGCTTGCGTTCAGCCTGTTCCCTCGCACTCCCGAATGGAGGAAGGCCGCTCCCCTGGAAGAGAAAAGGGGCAACACCGAGTTATCGTCGTCGGAGGAGAAGGGCA
This sequence comes from Rhipicephalus microplus, assembly GCF_013339725.1. Classification (NCBI taxonomy): domain Eukaryota; kingdom Metazoa; phylum Arthropoda; class Arachnida; order Ixodida; family Ixodidae; genus Rhipicephalus; species Rhipicephalus microplus. The sequence continues at coordinate 43,689,125 of NC_051165.1, read as the reverse complement.
GATTGTGGCGTCATGGACTGAGCATCTTCAAGTCACCCATCCTCTACCTCTTCATGTACAGTTTCATCGTGCAGAGCTTTGGTTACGAGTGCTACATCGCGCTTTTCATTGACTTTGCCGTGGATCGAGGAGCTACCCTTTCCACTGCAGTGACAGTGTATGCCGTGGGAGCGATCGCTGAAGCCTTCGCCAGGCTCTCGCTTCCAGCAGCAGTTGACCGTGGACTACTCTCGAACAAGGACACTACTGGTGATTGTATTCGCAGGCCAGGTTTAATACTGCTCGCACTGCCGTTCTTGCACAGTCACGGACTCATCTTCGCCGCTTCTGTGGGTACAGCCTGTACGATTGGTGCTGGAATGATCGTGATTCCCGTTACTGTATCCGGCTATTTTGGTGTGGAACGAATGTCGATGTCGTACGGCATCATCGTTGCTTCGGCTGGGTTGTTCTCATTCGGAAAACCTACAGTCATAGGTAAGTCGTAGGCGACGGCAAAACACTGCAACTCTGCGCCTAATAGACGGCAATGTAGGGCACAGACTACTTTTTTTTTCTTCAATGTTTGTCAGATGGAGTTTTGCTGGCTTACTGGTGGCAAAATACGCAATAATCGGCCATAGTAATACTAACTGGCGATTTCATACTACGTCTTTGCGAACTTAACAACGAAGGGCTTCATTCACAGTGATGTTGGACTCGAACACTCAAACATAGACGTACGCACGAGGGGACGGTCTCAGCATCTCCCCCCATAGTCACCAAAAGAGGGACGCGCCTGCGGCGGCTGCATTTTCGATGGAGACAAAAATGCTTGGGTCCCATGTGCTTACATTTAGGTGCACTTGAGCCCAATGTGTTTACACTTTAGGTGTATTTAAGTGCGGTAAGGAAAGAGTTGAAAAGCCCCAGGTCGTCTCAATTTACGGAGCCCTCCACGACGGCATCTCTCGTAATTATATGGTAGGTCTTAAAACGTCCGACCCCAACATTTATTATTAGCTAAACTTTATTAAAACATACCACTAATGTGGAGCTTCCCGTCTGCTTAGTTACAAACTGTACTTACGTGTAACGAACTGCAGAGTTTCTTATGTTATATCAACTTGCTAAAGATCTTACACTTTCTTATCCGTAATCGCAAATAAATAAGTCAAACCCTTTCTGACTTGTGCTGCCGAGGTCATTTACGAGATTCTGTTAAGTCTTACATCACCATAACTGGTTCGTGTGTTAACGACGGGTGAAGCAAGTACTATGGTCCGTCTTTAAAAGCTGCTATGCATGGCATTCACCAACTTCCACACGTCATACAGTGCTGCTGCGCACGGCTACCGCATAATGCAACAATTCTCTGCCATGGTGTAGCAGTGGGTATGGTATGGCGCTCCTCTGCTGACCGGAATGTCATGGTCTCGACCCCGGCAGTAGCGATCACATTTAATGGAGGTGAAATAGTAAAACACGTGTACTGTGTGACATCTATGGACAACAAAGATCACCGTGGCCCAAGTTTTCGGAGCCCTACACCACAGGGTCTCGAATAATTATATCGCAGTTTTGGGGACCTATAAAACCGCAGATATTATTATAATCAACCATACAAACAATCAATCAATCAATAATTTGCCTAACGTGCCGAGGAACGACAATAGGATTCTTGTGCAGGTGCACGCAAAATTAAAACAATAAAAACAAACACATATTACAGTCTACAGAAAAAACATAAACAGAGCGTGAACGCACCGACAAAAAGGAATCAGTGCAAAGTGGGATAATGATACGCCGCGTTTAACGTCCCAACACCACCATAAGATTATGAGAGACGCAGCAAAATGGCACAAGACGGTAATCATAGACGGCAGTGACAAATAAAGTGGAATACACACAACTGAAAAACGCTCCCTCAAAAACGGAAAAGAGAAGAATCGATGCACTGTATTAAGACAGTGCAGAGCTGAGACAAAAACATTGAAAGTGAACTGTGAAAACATCAAGATCCTGGAAGATAACATTATATAGACTTTGTATTCTGTGAGGAATAGTGTTTAAAGAAGTTGGCAGGTACATGAAGTGGTCGATTCTCTCAGGTCAACTAACGCGGAATCCAAAATTTACGTAACTGGGAAGTAAAGGGCAAGTAAGCATACTGTGAACTAGTTTGTAAAAAAATAAAAGGTAAGTGTAATTTCATCAGAACTGAAATGATGGCAATGATAATGATCTGGCACTGTTAGAACAAGATCCACAAAAGTCATTTCTAGCAAAATGATGGTTCAAAACGCTACGAAGTTACCTGGGGCGGCTCAATGACGATTTAGCCAGATTTAGGCATATTTAGCAATACCATGCCAGATCACAGATGCATACTCAAGTTGAGAAAGACATATCGTGGTGTACAATTTCTGGAAGGCTGCAGGAGAAATGAATCCTCAAGTGATTTTGCAAACACAGCCCAGAGAACGAAGGCCTGGCGTGGTAGCAAGTTTCTGTAAGCAGAAGAATTCAACATGCTATCAAAAGGACACCAAGATCACTGAACTCATAAACCTTACATAACGACACTGTATTGACAGAGTGAGGAAATGACACGATAGATGTTTCACGAGATATACTGGTGAACTTGGTTTTTGATGTATTCAGAAAAAAGTTATCGCTATCACACCACGCGAAAAACCATTTCTTTTGTGCTCGTCTCTGTGCGCTACTTCATAAGTAAACATAATTTATTACCACCAACTCGCCCAGCCTTCAATGTTATTATTATTATTATTATTATTGTTATTATTATTATTATTATTATTATTATTATTATTATTATTATTATTATTATTATTATTATTATTATTATTATTATTATTATTATTATTATTATTATTATTATTATTATTATTATTATTATTATTAAACAAGTGTTGCAAAGTCTAGTGGCAGACTCGCGAGGTATACTGTCGAGGCAGGGCAAACGCAGTATTTTAGAAATGCACAATCATACTCAAAAGTTTCCACACCACGCTTTGATAGAAATGCGGAGGATAGTGGCCTAGGAACTTCTGACCCACTCCCTCTTGTACGTCATATATTCGGTCAGTCGCGTTGATAGGCAAAGAACTGTGATATTAGCAAGGTGATGGGGTATTAGAAACTTTTCAGTTGGTCAGATATGAACTCCATTAGCGACTTGACGACTCATGCGCGCCCACTCCGCCTTCTTGGGTTCTTTTCAATAAACTTGAGTTGTACCCCCGAATGCAGAGATGTTACTTGACTCGTACTTGACTCGTTCTTGACTCAAGACAGTCTTGCCAGTCACCATAAATCGTTCTCGAACTTGCGGACGACTTAAAGGCGACTTGGCTTGGTCGAAGTCAGGACAAGTTTCAAGTCAGCTGCGGGGCTAGCTTGAAAGTGACTTCATGCGTTATTTCAACATGGCCACCTCTCAAATGGATGTCGCGTGGAGGGTGGCCGCTTTTGAGTTTGCTTGCCTCGCCATAAGCGTAGAATTTCCTGGGGCGCACTGCCTGCCGAAAATTTTAGGACCCGCTTTACGTGACCGAGAAAATTCGATGGAGGTTTTACGACGAGGAACAATTCCACGCTCGATACAGATTCACGAAGAACGCCGTTCGGCATGCTGGGTATGTTGCCGCTCCGTGAAAGTGAGGCCAACCGAGAACAGCCTGTGCCTCCAGTGTTACAGCTACTGATGGCTCTCGGGTTTTACGGCGCTGGCACATTCCAAACCAGTCACTGGGAATCTCGTCCGCATTCCGTAGTCGACAGTTTGCTGTGCAGTAGGAAAAGTTACGCTACTCATCGCAAAGCACCTGTGCGCAATGCTGGTGCGCTTTCCGCAGCTGGCAGCACTTTCTATACTTATGCGGGACTTTTATGAAGTGGCTGAGTTCCCTGGTGTTACAGGCTGTGTAGACTACACGCACGTGCGCATTAATAGCTTCGGTGGGGACGACGCCGAAGTGTTCCGTTACCGCAACGGCCATTTCTGTTTTTCTCAAACACGACGACAATTTCCGCCTCCTTCAATACAAAGTTGACTCGGTGCTGTGTCTGTGTGCCTCGTCTATCTTTTCGTCCCGTCTAGGGCGCTGTTTCTCGCTCAGAAAGGCATCGCTTGTAGCACAACGCTACGTAAAATTCCACACACATAAAAAAGAGGTGCCCCTGTCACGGGTTTTTTTTTATCCGCTTCACCATCATGCAGCGATACACTGCTGCACCCCGCGGGACAAAATTCTGCTGAGGGCAATGTCCTGACTCCAGCTTTTTCTCTTGTTTACCAAGCTCAACAAAAGGATACGAATCCCATTTGTTCCCAGAACTTGTTTTTTTTTTTTCATAATAACTGCGACCTAGCCCGCTACAGGCATGCACACAGGTGAACAGAAAGGCAAATACCGTGAAAATCGCATCAACTCGTGGGCCAGGTCAGCCCAAATACATGCCATGGCGTTCGATTGAAAAAAAAAAAAAGACGACGAAAGAACCCAACGCGATGCTTGCTTCGCCTCCAAACAAGCAACCGTGCAGAAACGCGCCGCATTTGGGTGGCCACTAAAACCAGTGGCAACGAACGCTCTACAGAAGCAACACTGCGCATCACAGTGGCGGCAGGCACCACGTGCCACTCGTTAGCCGTAAAATGGCAAGAATATGCTTGTAGCCCTTCGTTTTTATAGTTATTTTAAAACATGGTTTTTTCTTATGTAATACATGCCATACGTGAACAACTTCATTATTACCCTCGTTAGCAGGCATGCAGCGTATTTCTGCTTTGAAGCTCGTTCTTGACTTAACCAAGCAAGACAGCCTGATCATCTACGAAATGCGAAGGCTGACTTGGGCGTTTTGAAGTCCGCTTCTTACTTCGCGCCGACTTGCTCAAGTTAAGTTGAAGTCGCGAGCCAAGTAACATCTCTGCATTCGGGGGTAAGTGAGCCTTAAGAGCTCAACCGTGCTACAGTACCAATACTAACACAGTGCTAGGCATGCTAAAGGATATTTTGTGCGCGTATTAAGCACTTCCGCATATATCTGTGCCGCCAGCACTGCACTGCAAATCGAATACAAGCGAGAGGTATTGGAATCGATAACTCGCACCTCCCTAAATTTCTTAGTGTGTTTTTAGCAGGTGCTCGGTGGCGACAGTCACGGCCAGGCATGCACTGTCAAAGCGGGTGGCGTTTTTTTTCTTTTTTGTTTTGAGGTGACTCATTAGAATGCACTTGAGAGTGCAACCCATTATTTATACGTCCCAAGGCTTCGCTACACAGCAAACATTTCTGGCAGGCTTTTTATACGGCGGGAGTGCACGCTTGGAAAAATGTAGCACGATGACAAATAAGTGAAAAAAGAGGCGGTAGAATGATGGCGCCATCCTTGCATCTTTGACTGCCGTTGACGTGAGATAGGATTTCATCGCAACCGTGGGAACGCGGGATGCGATGAGGGATGAATATGATTTTTTCGTGCTACTACAACAATCAAAAAGGCATGCGATTGAATGACGATTGATATGTGGACTTTAACGTCCCAAAATCACCATATGATTATGAGAGATGCCGTAGTAGAGGGCTCCGGAAATTTCGACCACCTGGGGTTCTTTAACGTGCACCCATATCTGAGCACATGGGCCTGCAGCATTTCCGCTTCCATCGGAAATGCAGCCGCCACAGCCGGGATTCGATACCGCGACCTGCAAGTCAGCAGCCGAGTACCTTAGCCACTAGACCACCACGGCGGGGCAGCAACTGAATCTCAAGGAGATTCTAGGTATCCCAGATTAACGACCTTCTACACACACCACATGACTACATGTTGCGTCAACCCAGGCCAACGTGGCATCGTCACGATCTTTCTTGGACACCATATAAGATCTCGTCTCGACTAAACCCTCAAATGTTCGTTCTTTCTGCGCGCTATAACCGGTTGGAATAACCTGCAGCCATTTCAAAATATAGGCGCTTTTACCATTGAACATATATCTGCTTATTGCCATATGGCATGACTAATCCTTCATTTCTCATTTTGCCTATTTCAAGTGTTTCGTTGGTATATAAGAATATGTTCATGTGCATGCATTGGGTGCTTACTACCACTATGCCCTTCATATGTCATTTTTATTCATACTGTTGTTGATCTTTGTTCAATTTTTAGCTGAATTAGTTGTGACTTCCTCAGTAGTTTTTCTTTTTCTGATTGATATTCATCTAAGTATTCAGTTATTGCCCTCCTGGTTGAACTCAGATAGGGTATGCAGTACTGCGTGAATAATTAAAATAAATAAATAAAGAAATGTAAAAATAAACCTGCTCTCTAACATCACTCTTTCAGCCAAACATCACGACCGTCGTGCATTTTCAGCAAGTAAATAAAATGTAAGCTGAAAATACATATGAAAAGTATGACATCTACTTCATCTTTACGAGACATTTTGATGAATTCAGTAAATCTAAAAATATATACTTTGTGCCAATGTATGTGCCATTTATCTAAAAACTTCTACTCTATGTTCACGCACAGGCTACTTCCGGGATAGAGAAGGCGCCTACGATGTCCTCTTTCTCATCTGTGGATCGCTGACAGTGCTGGCTGCTCTTGCGTGGACTCTGTTTTTCTTGCTAGAAGCAAGGCGAAATAGAAACAAAATGACGAAAGAGTGCACACATGCAGAGAACGGGGTGGAAATCACACGCATGTGAACCTCCAATAACGTGAAACAGGCAGCGGCCGATAAGGAACACTGAGCCGTAATGCGAAGCATGCGTCACAGAAACTTCAGGAAGTTGGAAAAATTGGCATGCTTAAGGAGCATCATGAGGGGGCGGTTGTGCGATCTTGCTTGTTCTGCTTGCAAGCTTTGACAGCTTTCCGATTAAATTGTTTCTGCGCAACAATGCTATTTGTCATGCTTATGAGTGCATTTGTCTTTTTGGTCGGTAAGCTCGTCCATCCTTTCGCCTGATATGTATCTATCTATTTATCTATCTATCTATCTATCTATCTATCTATCTATCTATCTATCTATCTGTGTAGAAGTATATGAAAATTTTATGATGGTACCCAAAATGCGAAACTCATCGTCGTCATACAGGACATAGAACAGTTTTGCATGTGGTTTTTTTCTAATTTATTTTATAGCTCTCTATATCTATCCTCTTTCCGATCCTTTTCCCCACCCCCGCACAGGGTAGCAAACCAGTTCGCCTAGGTTAACCTCCCTGTCTCTTCCTTTTAATTATTTCTCTCTCTCTTTGTTTATGTGCTCCGTGTCCTTTGCAATAACGTATTTGTTGTCAGCCTCGCTATACAGAAGCGCTGTTTAACTCATCCCAAATAACAACTGATTGTCACTTGTCTGCTTTTAATTCTTTTTCTAAATGTTGTCATTGTAGACAGTGATATATTTGTATAAAAAATGCTCCTAAAACGTCTTCGCAGCGCTTGTACCACGCTTCTTTGTGCCGTTTGATTTTTTTTCGTGTAGTGTATTAGCAATCGCTGACTCGCTATGCTACGTCTTATTCATAATGTAGTGAGATCTCAGTGTTGGATCCAAATGTGATCCACGAAGCCCTGACGCCCTAGTCATGTACAAAAAAAAATTTTCAAAGTACGAATTTCTTTTGTTTTCTGTGAATAAACATCATCCATGTGTATGTGTATTACCTTGCTGATCTTTATTATTGGTTTTGGTATTATATGTGTTTTCTTTTAGATACCAGTAAAGACAAAAATGTGGTAACTAAATTTTATACGAAGGAGTTCTCAAGTATCCTAAACAGTCAAACATATGTTTCAGCCCAACACGCATTCGTTTGGCACTGGTTGTTACAGTTACTAGGAATGCTTTAGTCAGTGTTACTTTTACGTACAGAACATACAGAATTGCATGTTTTCTTAATGATTCATGCTTCAAAATTCATGACCGTCCTGCGACCATGGTTACTATCTTTACTACCTAGCATTCAAAGACGAGCGAGTGGTTTTTTTCTCGCCTTCGCTACCTTCGTACAGACAACAAGGTATATGTAAACTGATAGCGTAGCTTCCATAGAAGCTCATGGATCCAGTAGTCGGCGGCTCGTTGCCACCGTCACCATATACGTGAAGAAGAGATAAGTAACAACAAAAAATCAAAAATAAAAGTGACATCACAACCAGGAGCGGTAGCTACTCACGCATTTGCCCTACATGGCGCGAAATCAAATTTTTCTTCATTGCTCTCCTGCTACGTGCATTTATTACGCGATTTTAATGCGCCTTAATTGTGTCTGCGAAAGAAAAAAACTAAATAACAAAGAATGAGTAAGCAAAGTTATTTTATTAGTCAAATGACGTACTTGCAATATGCACAAGAAACTTCACCGAGGCAATTGTGAGGCAACTGTTCACGAGCACAATAGCATAATGGCGGGATCAAATCCCGGCTGTGGCGGCGGCATTTCCGATGGAGGCGAAAATGTTGTAGGCCCGTGTACTCAAATTTGGGAGCACGTTAAAGAACCCCAGGTGGTCAAAATTTCCGGAGCCCTCCACTACGGCGTCTCTCATAATCAAATAGTGGTTTTGGGACGTTAAACCCCACAAATCAATCAATCAATAACATAATGGTTCGAAAGCTAACGTTGACCAATCGATGAAAATCACTGCAGCGAGACAGCAGTTTTGAAAAATATAGGTTTGGCAGCTGTAGAGTACAGCCTCTTGTTGGTTAGCCTGTCGCATTCACAGTCACCAAAGGCGAGGGCAACGCCGGCCGTGCGCCAGCGAAAGCAGTCGGCAGTCACAGGAGCGGCTATCTACAGTCTGTGAGCTAGCAGAGCTATGAAATGCACATAAAAATAAGTAAACTTCTGAAGGTACGTACGAAACCATCACGGAAAAGTGAGCAATGCCTCAATGACCTGGCAATGCGCCGAAACAAAAACACACCGAACTAAACACGAGCTCTGATAGCATATCACCTGAATACGCCCCAAAATCCGTTGGCTGATGTTACCAGACTGTCTGCATGTGCCCACTGTTTCTGAAAGCAAACGCAAAAAGAAAAAAAAACAGGTGCTCCACCACATACTGAAGACCAAAGCTTCATTAAAAAATTCTACTAATTTTTTGTAAGAAATAAATAGAGAACTATTCAAAGTAAACGTCTAAATATTTTTTCGCTATTTGTCCCCCCCTCACCTAGTCACGCTTCAATCCTCACGTGGCTGCTGATGTCTGTCACAATAGGTTTCAGACCACTTTTTGTTCTGATTTTCGCGAACTGTTTAGATTGACCTTGCAGACAATTTATCCCCCTTGCCACAGATTTTTTTTGAAAGCACATTTTCTTTTTTAGTGCAACGCGTTCAGCCTAAGAAGATTTCGCGCTTTTCAACTACCCACTGTTACTACCACTTGCGCTGTTGGAAACCATAAAGGAAGTGAAATAAGTTGATTGAGCACGATGGTAGGCAAAGAAAAACGGATGAATTCATCGTTGTCGGCATAAGCAGTATGAGAAACTTTTAAATCATTTATGATGGTAGATTTTAGTGGCGCAAAGGCAACTCAGGCCAAAGAGCGCCAAACACACGGTTTTTGGTCGATTTGATTATAGAAAGTGTACTCAGGGTCGCAAGAATAAAAGAGTGGAGCATAGGATTTAAACTTTGGTGTCGTGACTATGTGTGAAGGGTTTAAAACTGGCTATGCTTGTGGGTTTGAAAGAGTCATGCAGTGTCGGCAACAGTTCTTGCCAGGAAAAGGAGTGCGTGCTGCATGGCATTTGATAAAAAAGTTTCAGCGGTTCCCTCAGGATTGAGAAGAGGCTGAGATTAGTGAGAATATGTTATGGAATGTAGGAAGCCTACACTCGCTAAAAACTTTAAAACCACTTTTGGGGAAAACAAGGAATCGTCTACAAAAAAAAATTGAAGGTGAGGTGGAATGTGGCATTAGTACAGCTTTGAGAAGTGAGAATCCTTCTGGTTCGAGGTATAGACAGGTAATTAGAACTTGAACGACAGACAGCGCATCACCAATTTTTGCACAATGTGGTGCTAGAGAGTTGTTTAAAAGGTGTGAGTGTGTTGCATGTGTATGACCAATCCTGTGTCTGCACAGTGCAACCTCTTGGTGCCTGTTACGTTTTTCAGTCACATATCTTTTTGTTCTTGGCTTTACTAAGTGCAGTTTGCGTATGCTGCGTTCCGTTCCTCTTGCGATTGTCTACGCATTTGGGTTCTGATGAGTAGCCTCAGGTCCTCATACGTGATGGTGTCTACGTAAGTTGATGGGCATAGTGCAGCTGGCTTCACAAATATGTCCGCTATCTCCTGGTCAGCTATGTTGCAGTGTCCTGGAATCCAGCATAGCATGATTTTCAGCTTAGATTTGTAGGCTGACTTGATGCATTTTAGAAGAGTATTAGTAACTAGGTTTTCGAGGGTCTTAGTGTAGGACATCGCAGTCACAGCACTGAAACAATATGTGTATATAATTGAGGCTGGTTCTTTCGCCTTTAAAATATGCCTTACAGCTAAAAGTATGCCATAGCATTCTGCAGAAATGGGCTATTATGTTCGTGCATTGTTCTAGATTCAGAGAATGCGGGACCATGTGCCGCACATGCGACTGCAGAGTACTTAGAGGCATTAGTATAATACTCACTACACTTGTATTTGAACTGCAACTGCATGAAGTGTGGATCAATTGCGACTGGGAGGCCATGCTTTCCTACCTCTAGGAATGACAAGTAACAATTGATAGCCAGCATTTCCCACGGCACCACAGTGTCCTTGTGAGAGCTTAGTTGAAGATTGGAGACCAGTTGTGCATGTTTTCAAAGTGCGAGGCCACTCTGAAAGGATAAGGTGACGTAGCTGACGGTCGCCTAAAAAACCGGTGGGCGTTTGATGTATCCTGCAATAGCAGCATGAGCTGGGTGGTCGACATGGGAAAGCCCCTTGGTAGCATACGTGACACTTGTGAACTGACGTCGCCGTTCTAGTGACCACCAGTCTGTCTCAACATACAGGCTGACTGTTGGGCTGATTCGGAAAGCACCGCTCGTCAGCCGAAGCTCAAGGTGGTGAACTGGGTCAAGCATCTTCAGTGCAGATCTTGACGGTGACTCGTAAACCACCGAGCCATAATTAATACGTGAAAGCATTACACTACTAAGAAGGTTCAGTAGACAGTCACGGTCTGTACCCCATGACTGATGCTGGAGAGTCTTGAGCAGGTTTAAGGCTTTGAAGCATTTAAGTCGTAGCTGTTGGATAAGTGTAATAAAGCTGAGCTTTTCATCAACCACAACACCTAAATACTTGTGATCTTTTTTTTAGTATCTATGGCTTGTACATTCATTGAAATGTTGGGGAATGGCCTTATACCACGTAGTTTTGAAAAGGGTAGGCAAGCAGTCTTGTCACAGTTAAACTTAAAACCATTTTCGTCTGTCCAGCTTGCGAGCCTATTTACTGCTAACTGAATCCGACGTTCGCCGATGGCTAGGTTGCTCGATTTGGATGCCATCCACATATGCAGAGTAGGAGATTGTTTTAGGCAATATAGTGCTTATGCAGTTCATTTTTACGGTGAACAGTGTGCAGCTAAAGACACCACCCTGGGAGATGCCATTTTCTCGCGTAAACCACTTTGATAAGGCTTTTTCAACACGAACCACAAATGTACGGTCAGAAAGGTAGTTTTCAATGATATTCAACATACCTCCTGACACTTCGAAAGATTGCAGGTCACGGAGAATACCATAATGCCATGTCGTGTCGTAAGTCTTCTCGAAGTCAAAAAATACAGGTAGGCAGCGTTGTTTATGAATGAAGGCATCCCTTACATAGTATTCAAATGGTACCAGTTGGTCAGTTGTTGACCGGCCAGATCTTAATCAAGCTTGACGACGATCAAGGAGGTCATTGTATTCAAGGTAGTACATAAGGCGGCGATTTACAATTTTTTAGAACACCTTGCATGCACTAACATCTAGTCAGCGCAATAGGCCTGTAACTAGCAGCAAGTGTGGCTTCTTTTCCTTGTTTAAGGATCGATATGATAACTGCCTTTTTCTAGGTCATGGGTAGACGCCCAGAGGACCATACATTGTTGAAAAAAATGAGGATGACGTCAAGCGTTTCTTCCTGTAGGTGTTTCAGCATGCCGTAAATAATCCTGTCTGAACCTGCTGCTAAGCTACCGCGCGTCGCCAGCGCTGCTTTCAGTTCACCTATAGTAAAGGGGGCATTGTACCCTCCTGCCGATGGCCTTTCATCGTGAATAAGTTTACGTTCGTCGGCAAGTTCGTATCGCCTAAAGGAGTCTGTTTAGTGTGTTGAGCTCAAAAGATGCTCAAAGTGTTCGCCTATGGCATCTGCCTGGTATTTCAGTGTATCACCAGCAGTACTAACAAGGGGCACCGGGTGAGTGATGTGCCCTTGGAGTGCTTTTACTCTGATATACACCTTATGTGTGTTAGTGTAACAGTTAACCGGTGAGAAGGACTGTCAGCTTTGTCGTTCAGACTCTCGTCGGAAACGTCTACTGTTTGCTTTTGCACACTTAAAATTCACCAAGATTTCGGCTGTAGGATACGTGCGGAATTATGACCATGCTTTGTTTTGATTGTCACGAACATTTTTGTTTTCAGCATTCCACCAAGGTCTTCGTTTGTTCGGTATGTTGTTAAATGTATGTGGAATGAATAGCTCCGCGGCCTGTAAAATGTGCAGTGTGACCAAAGCTTTACATTCATCAATGCCTAGGTTTTCCATTGATGAGCGTGATAATTTTGAGAGTTCTCAGAATTTCGTCCAGTCCGCATTCTGTTCTCTGAACCTAGTTATATACGCAGTCGTCGTACTCGCATTCCCTGTGTGTTTTAGACAGACAGGAAAATGATCACTTCCGTAGAGGTTATGAATGACAGCCCACTCAGTGGTTGCCAAGAGGAAAGCCGATAGCAAGGTCTATTGCTGTGTAGGAGTTGTGCGCTGCGTTAAAGTATGTTCGCTTTTTTTTTATTAAATATACAGGAGTCAGAGGACAACAGAAAGTTTTCATGTAAGTAGCCTCGAGAGTCCTTTCTTCTAAATTTCCATAGAGGGTGGTGCGCATTAAAATCTCCAACCAACAGGAATGGATGTGCGACCTGGTCGATGAGTGTTTCGAATTCTTGGGCAGAGAGTTGGTAGTCCGGAGGGATGTATAGTGAACACACGGTTGTTATTCGTTCAAAAATTAGGGTTCGTATTGCCACTGCTTTCAAGTCAGTAAGCACAGTGAGGCTTTGGGGCGGAACTGCTTTTTGCATCACGATAGCGACACTGCCAAATGAATAAGCAGTGCCCTGTCTGTCCTTTCGGTATACAACATATCTTTTTAGAAGGCTATTGTGTGTATGTTTTAGTTGTGTTTTCTGTAAGCAAAGCATCTTTGCTAGGTGTTGTACAAGTATTTCATCGATGTCGTCTAAGTTCTTAAGTAAGCCTCGGTGATCCCAGTGGATGATACTTTCGGCAGCCATTTTCATGAATGAGGAAAAGAGCGCGACTTATTCACACTTCGCTGCCTTTATCAGACGGCTTCACTGGAGGATGTCTCTTCCCTCTGAGGCGATCTATGGGGCCCCGCCTCACTTGGGGAGAAAAAGGCGAAACTTTTAAATCATTGTCTCCAGCAAACATTCGTCTAGTGCGAATGATGTGGGTGCCGGGCCATCGTAGTATACTTATAAATGAGATGCATCCCTTGATCTTCTGATTGTGCCAATTATGCCTCTTACAGTTTATGTTACAGCAGCGAGGTTCAGAAAAATGTCCCTCTTTGAAGACTCATCAAAAATTACGATACCGAATCGAGATTTCTCGCACCTGCACTTCGCATGGAATGATAAATGGTGTTCCACGCGTAAATTGGAAGTCTCCATAACAAAATTTCTACTTAAACAGGTCTGGCCGGGTGCCATCCGCTCTGTGCTAAAGCTGTATTGAACCCGAACATATCAATCTTCACACATGTCACTGTTTTAAAAATCAAAGAAAACATTGGGTCGAAATTGTATTGGAAAAACTAGGAATATCACTTACTACTCCTCATATTTTGTTCCTTGGGGCTGCTACATTAGGACTCAGTGACAGTAACATATGTGGAGCTCTCTGCGAATTCCTATGTAACAAAAGAAGATTACCTTGCTGAGTCATTGATCAGCTCTTGAGGTTTACTTGCCAATCTAACATTTAATATTTAAGTATTAAACTGTAACGACTTAACCTTCAGAAGAATTTAATATAACAATTACCCCTTAGTTATTCGAAAAATTTTATCATTTATCGTCTTTCCCCCCTTTTTTCACATTGTGCAAAATTAATCCCGCCAAGTAAAAACATAGTAATTCTATTTTCCTAGGCTGGATAATATTAAGAGATTGACTTACATTAACCTCCAGCTTCTCGGCCACTCCTCCTTAGTGGGTGAGAGCCGCAAAAAAAAAGAGATCAAGCAAGCAAGCGAAACTGGGCGGCTGCATGTCAAAACAGGGCGGGAGACAAGTCACTAATTATCTGATATTTCGCGTGTATATTGACCAAACGAGAGTGTGTACCGAACGAAACCACGGGAATCACTGTTCTTGTGTCATGAAGTGCACAAGAAAGACGATAAACGCCAGCAGAGAACAATGCGCTCGTTCATATTTTCAAACGCTGGTGAGAGACCATCTAAGCGCCAATTCTTCCCGAATATTGACATAGATATGTGGGGTTTACCGCCTCAAAACCACCATATGATTATGAGAGACGCCGTAGTGGAGTACTCCGGAAATTTCGACCACCTTGGGTTCTTTAACGTGCGCACAAATCTGAGCACACAGCCCTACAACATTTTCGCCTCCATCAAATACCGACAGAGGAGCGACTGTCATATCTGTGGTCTTTGGAATACTTGGAAAATAGAGGATCAAGCCGCAGTTCTCTGCGCCGCGTTATTGGTTACACAGTGTTTTCCTGGCAGCTACTGCAGTCCTAGCAACGTTTTTAAAACCTTTTGTCTATGACGGGGCCTCAACAGTGCGTAGAACGAGCGCATATCCATGTGTCGTGCGGCGGATGACACGGATGAAGCAATTAAAGTGTTCAGCGAAATTTCGTTGAGAACCATGACGAAGCGGAACGACGACGAACGCCTTACAGGTCAGTGACGGTCGGGCAGTGCTCCTGCTTGTGGCAACGGACGAAACTTTAGTGCTCAGCAGGACGCAATGAGGACCATGAGCACAATATGTAGTTTCGTGTTCGGTATGTGTACAGTAACAACTTGCATGTGCGTAATAAAACACATTTTCTGTTCCGCTTGTTATACTCGCCCCCAGCATTGTAATCTCAACTTTAGAGCAACCGCGTTCAAGTGTCACTTGCACCGTGCTCAAAGTCACCACGGTCGCAGAATGCTGACGCCGGTGATTTTCACATGGAACACGGGCCCAGTGGCCGAGCGCTGCGTCGGCCTCGTGTCGGAATGCAACCGTAGACGAAGGCACAGGACCGATCGTGGTGTCTGTACAGTTTCTGAATTAATGACGTGAAAACACTCGCCATTGTCACTGCAACTAGCGCGCGTTCTCTCGTACTTGCTTCGTTGCTGGTGAGCTGTTACTCACTGTTAATACACGGACGAAATGATTTCGCCGAAGGTGTCACACTGGCCCAGAGTGTTGAGCCCCGTCCCATTAGTTTGGGATCGTCACGACACGCGTGCTGCGCCGCCCACGTGCTTTCCAAGCCAAAAGAGAGAGTCGCGCCTTCTGCTTTACATTCGAGAGGAGAATTTGCCCAGTCTATATGGCCGACTTCCGGCTTCATCACGACTTCACAACGAGTGACGTCAGGGCCTCTCCTAAATTTTTTCCTTCCTCCATGAGCGTGTCTTTCAAGTCACGAGTGTAGCAAGAGATGAAGTGGAGATACATCAAATGACGTCGAAGGCGGCCGACGGCGCCTGCCTATCTCGCCACTTAGTTTGTAGGCCGAAGGAGCCGCGGCAGCTGCTAACGTCCGACATTCCAGTTGCGTGAACTTGGCCCCCTATCTGCATGTTAATCTGCAAATGTCGTCGAAAGACGATAGTCGTGCTTGTTGAAAGAGTGAACAAAACATTTATTTGATGTTCTGCGCAAGACATCGGTGACTGGTATTCTGTAGGCGCTGTGTAAGAGTGCCTCGAGCGTACAGCGGAGGCGAACGAGCGCATCTAGTCACGTCACACGTGAAACATGGGCCCTATCTGGCGGTTTTCTTGGAAAAAGACGCGTGGCTCCAGACGGACGTGCGCGCCCGTCTCTGAGGTGATAAGGTCTAGAACGCAATGCGACGGGTAGGTGCCACCACCGTGTCGTCTTAGCAAAGCGTTGAGAACACTCGCCTTTTCGTGCAAGCGTTGCATGGTTGGCGCAGCGTGATAAACATATGGTCCTTAGAATTACCTATGTATGCCTTTTCTAGTAAAAGATGCACACACAGAATATGCACTTGTTGTTATGGTGCCTCAGATATGCGCAATATTTGCTTTTAAAGACGATAGTCTTTCTTGGGGACCTTCGACGAAAAAATTTGGTCTGTCTGTCTGTCTGTGCAATTGTCTGTTTGTCCGCCCTAACGGTACTTCAAACGGCACCAAACGGCCAACCCCATCGGCCGCGCCCACCAATATTGCTCAAAATTGCTCAATATTGCTCAGTGCTCACCAATATTGCTCAATATTGCTCAATATGCTTATAGTTGTGCAATTATCAATTAAAAAAATCAAATATTGCGCATATCTCAGGCGCCATAACAACATGTCTATGTTTTCTATGTCTGCCTTTATACTAGAAGAGACACACACAAGTAACTCTAAGGACTGTAGCGTTTAACGCGCTGCGCTGACAGTGCAACGCGATGCTCAAGAAGGTGTTTCCAACGCTTTTATACGAAGGCACGGTGGTGGCACCTGCCCAGCGCTTTGCATTCTACACCTTATCACCTCCGTGACTGGCACGCATCTTTCTCCGCGGTCACGCACGCCTTCGTTTTCGAAGATAACTGCCAGATGGCGCTTGTGCCTAACGTGCCTAGATGCGCTTGTTTGCCTCCGTTACACGCTCGAGGCACTCTATTCGCCTTCAGAATACCATTCACCGATTTTCTTGCGCAGAACATCAAATAAACGTTTTGTTCACTCTCTCCAGACGCAAGTCTTTCGACGACATTTACAGCGTAACGTGTAGATTCAGGCCAATTTTTTTTTCAATTGACCCTCGCACAAGTATGAACGCTGGACCTTGAGCAACATTGGTGGGTGCTGCGGATGGGGTCGGCCGTTTAGGGTATCGGCTGGTGCCATTCAGAGTAGCCCCGTTAGGCGTGAACAGACAAATGTACAGACAGACAGACAGACAGACAGACAGACAGACAGACAGACAGACAGACAGACAGAAATTTTTGCGTTGAAGGACTCCAACAGCGGGGCACTGCTCAGGGATCCGTCCTCTCACCCACGCTCTTCAACCTCGTGATGATCGGGCTTTCCGAACGACTTTCAAAAATATACGGGCTAAATCACACTATCTATGCGGATGATGTAACCATATGGTGCTCCACAGGGTCGGATGGCTTCATTGAGTCCGCCCTGCAAGAGGCTATCGACACCACCGAGTCTTACCTCGACCACACCGGTCTCGGGTGCTCACCTGCGAAGTCGGAGCTGTTGATATATTTGCCCAAACGCCGGGGTGTCAAGCCCAAAGGGTGGAAACCTCCGGCGGAACGCAATATCACCCTCCACGCCAGAGATGGTCGTACTATACCCAGGGTAGACACCATCAAGGTTCTCGTCATGATCATCGAGTCCCGCGGAACCAACACCCAAACAGTACACAAGCTGAGGAGTAAGACTGAGAATGCCATACGACTCGTACGTAGAGTAGCCAACAGGCACCATGGCCTCAAAGAAGACAACCTGCTGCGTCTCGTACACGCGTTTGTTTTGTGCCATTTTACATACGTTGCCGCTATACACAAGTGGCTACGTGCCGAGCGCGATCAACTCAATGCGCTTATTCGCAAGGTGGTCAAACGAGCCCTTGGCCTCCCTATCACCACTCCAACGTACAAACGCCTCGAGCTTGGTGTACATAACACGCTAGAAGAGATCGCCGAAGCTCAGGAACGTGTGCAATTGACCCGACTCACTACCACCAAGGCGGGCCGCCATATTCTGCGCGAGCTCGGCTTCTTCTCCTCGAGGGCCAGGGACCCCCCAGAGTTGACTCTAATTCCCCGAGAAATCCACGACCTTATCACGATCGCTCCCATACCACGAAATGTACACCCCGAATACAACAGAGGCAGGCGCCTTGCGCGGGCGACCGCCATTCTTAAGCGCATAGAAATGGAAGCGGACAACGTCTCGTTCATGGACGCCGCTGCCTATCGCAACAACCAAGCCTTCGCCGCGGTCGCGGTATCATCCGCGCAGCAGACTCTTAACTCAGCCACAATCCTCACCCGAAACCCCGAAGTAGCGGAGCAAGTAGCTATAGCTATAGCTATGCTCGACAGCAAACGGGAATTCATCTACAGCGACTCCAGGCCGGCCATCAAAGCCTTCGAACGTGGAGTCATCTCCAACCAGGCGTTACGCATCCTGCGCAATGCGGACCCGAGTGCCCTGAAGCACCACACTGTCATCCGGTTCCCCGCCCATCTCGGCCAAGTGCCGGGTGCCCTATCCAACCTCAACGAGATCGCTCATGATGCAGCGCGCGCACTTACCGACCGCACTGCCACAGGGCAACCTCATCTTGCTGGGTTGGATACCAATCGGGATGCACCAATTACGTACAATGAAATTACAAAGCACTTTTACTTGGAACGCCGTATTTTTCCACCCCCACATCCGAAACTTAACCGACCGCAGGCATTAACCCTACGCCTATTACAGACACACACGTACCCAAACCTTGCCACGCTTCACGTTTATTATCCCGATGCATACCCCAGCGACACATGCCCATCATGTGGACACACAGCGACCCTCAAACACATGCTCTGGGAGTGTAGAACAACTCCTCCCGACTCTACCTCAAGCAAGTGGGAGAGGTCCCTCAGGAGCTCACTTCTCGCCGACCAGCAATGGGCCGTCCAGCAGGCCCACGAAGCGGCCGCCAGGTACTCCCTGTCAGTCCCTACGTGGGAGACGCCCGCTACGCGCTAAGCGCGTCCTGCAGGACCGAAATAAAGTTTTTTCATTCCATTCCAAGGACTCCAACAAAGACTATCTTCTTTAAAATGATAATGATGATGAATGACGATTATGACGACACTACAAGTTCGTCAGGCACTTCTCACTTCCCCACGTAGTGCATGGCAAAGAATATTCGTGGCTTTTATGAACTTGTTTTTCTTTAAATCCTTGATGCGTGGTATGAAGGTTAGCGCAGTGTATAAGAGCAGGCGTAAGAATATATGTTCAGCATTAACAGAAAGAAGCTGGTCATGCAGTTGAATACCACGTTCTGAATAAATGCCTCTCTGCCTGGAGAACAGGATACACGTGCTTTGTTGTAGATTCCATTTGAACCCGTTTTTTTTTCTGCCTGGTTTGTTTCAGCCAAGCTGAACCTGCCCTTCACACATGGCCGGATTACAAGACCTAAAACCAAGCTGGACGTCATCGACATATGAGCAGTAAAACATATTTCGGGGAATAGACAAGCGCAAAGAGTTTATTTTGATAATAAAATGTGTGCAACTAACTCCACAATCTTGCGGCACTCCTATTTCTTGGGCAAATGTTTGGGAAAGAACGCTGGGTGATGACGCGGGATTGACGACCACACAAAGCGCCTCAAACAAATGCGCTTTATCGATCACAGGAGAAATGATGATGATGATTCCTCTATTATGGCTCTTGCCCACTTAGGGGGATTGGCCAAGAATTGAGGATATGAAATTTAAGGCCTTTCGAAATATATCTAACCCTAACAGAAGGAGGATAAATCACACGTAAATGCAAAAAGAGAGCAATATTTTCTTGTGATTTAGACCACACAGAATTATATATATTTATTTGAAATTGCAGTATTTTCAAGCACGTTTAAAATTGACGTTTAGAATTTGCCTAATATTGTATTAACAACTGTACAAATTGGAATTTAAAGGCGCATGCGTTTTATTTCATAAGGATAACTGCAAATGGCATCAAAGGCATTCCTGTGGCTGTAGCCGAGAACCAAAGCAATAAAGAAGAGTATATTCTTAATGGTGAAGGGCAGCCCAAGTTAGCGTATGGGAGGGCAAGGAGATGTTTTCTTATTAGATTGTAACGGCGACATGACAAAAAATAATCGTCTATTGATTCCAGATCTGTATAAAAGCTGCATAGGGGAGACATTCCCAGACCAGCCCTGTGTGAATATAGATTTAGAGGGGGCACACGACATCGCAATCTTGGTATACTGCAACGTCTTCTTCGTCTTTTGCTCTCGCACAAGAACACTCGCGCTGCTTCGTTGTCGCCACCACTGGAACATAAGCGCGGCATTATTCCCTTTTTTTTCAAGGAAAAAAAACACCACCCTGATGTTAAACGTTCGGGAAGCAAGGCGAAACCAAAACTGCACAGTTAGTCACTGAAAGTAAGGTTTCATCCGAAGCACGTGGACAATATCTGGTGAATGTCTGCGGCGCTTCGAACACTGACCGTCATCCGGAACAACCTCGCAGTTGACTTCACTGATGCGTCACAAAACCTTGTAGGGTTCAAAGTATCTTCGCAACAGCTTTTCGGAGAGCCCACGCTGACGAACATGTGTCCAGACACGCACATTGTCGTCCACGTTGTATATGACGGTTCTATGCCGGGAATATAATGTTTGACATCGTTGTCTTGTTCTTCGGTGATTCGCAACCCGGCAAGTTGTCAGGCTTTTTCTGCTAGCTGGGTAAACTCTTCGGCCTCCGTCTCGTTGCTATCATTTTCATAAGGAAGGATTGCATCTAACGTTGTCGTAACTTCGCCTCCGTAAAAAAAAATGAAGGGTGTCTTCCGAGTGGTCTTCTGACTAGCCGTGTTATATACGAACGTGACATTGGGTAAAATGACGTCCCAGCTCTTCTGCTCTACATCTACGTACATGCTTATCATGACAGACAGCCTCTTTTTTTATTGCGACAAAGACTTGCCTTTAAGGCATAATATTTTTGTCAAATGTGTGCTGTTAGGCTGGTGTTGTGTATGAAGTGAAGTAGTGTCTTGTGGAATCGGTTTTCATGTATTCAGCGGTTGTAACTGGCTGTGTTACTGTAGTGGAGGCCGGCTTGAGCGAGGTGACGGGAGCGTTATGGCTGCAACCCTTTACATGTCTATGAAAGGTGGTATGTATCTGCTTGCATCGCAGGAGTGGGAAATACGGACACGTATTACCAACTCGTAAATGTGACCAGTTCCATGACGATATAACGGCCGGTGTAAGGGCCACCCCTGCCCGAAGCCTCCTAAGCAAAACTTCAAGATTATGTTTAATGTTTTGTGGCGCAAGGGCCATTTCACGGCCAAAGATCGCCAGTTCGTCTTACTGAAAATATGGACAATGACTGTGATAAGCGGCTGTAGATGGCCATAAAATTCCTCGCAGTAAGGCAGGTAAAACATACAAGTAATAAAACCAAGACCATGTAGTGAAAGGTGTGTGTGGTCGGAATAGATGACAAAAGTTGGTGATAATGAAAAGCGATGGTGGACATGTATGGCATTAGCACTGGTGCCTCACTCGTTCATACCCTTGCGTCAAAAGGCCGTGAGGCAAGTGTTTTGTTGTGTAGCCACCGCAGCAAAAACCTCTCTGGAGAGGTCGTGCTAAGGAATGCCTGGGTATATGATTTGAAAACTATGAATTTCTTTTAAAAACGCTAACAATGATTTATGACTGAAAAGCGGTTCCCTTCCGACGAACATTGCAGGGTGTAAAGGTATATGTTGACGGTAGGGTAATGGAAAGTGTTGTTTTATTAGAGTTTCTAGCCCCGCCGCGGTGGTCTAGGGGCTAAGGTACTCGGCTGCTGACCCGCAGGTCGCGGGTTCAAATCCCGGCTGCGGCGGCTGCATTTCTGATGGAGGCGGAAATGTTGTAGGCCCGTGTACTCAGATTTGGGTGCGCGTTAAAGAACCCCAGGTGGTCTAAATTTCCGGAGCCCTCCACTACGGCGTCTCTCATAATCATATAGTGGTTTTCTAAGTGGTTTTCTAAGTTTCTAAGTGTTTGCACTGGATTAACATGTGGGGGACTGTTAATGCTTCACCACAACTGTCACACATTGGTGGATCGCCACCGGACAAAAGATATGTGTGTGTCGTGTATGTGTGTCCTATCCTGACCCTCATTAGAATTACCTCTGAATGATGCGATTTTGATACTGACAGCCAATGGCCAAAGTGTGGCTTCATAATGTGTAATTTGTTTTGTGTGTGTCTATCCCACTTGCTCTGCGAGTAGTTCCTGAGGTTTCGTTTGAGAGACGGCTTAAGATCAAGGGCCGGTATTGATATGGGTCTAGGGGCAGTGCTTTTGTGGACGGATGCAGCGAGCTGATCCGCCCTCACGTTGCCTTGGATCTCAAAGTGCCCTGGCACCCAGCACACTACAACATGTTGTTTAAGTGTGTAGAGTGTGCACAAAATGGAGTAAAGTGAGACAAGGACTGGGTTTTTTTGTTTTTTTTTAAGAGTGTGCAGAGCCGTTACCACACTGAGGGAGTCCGTATAAATTACTGCTTTTTGTATTTGTAATTTCTTGATGGGCTTAGCCACCACAAGTATCACATAAGCTTCCGCTGTGAAGATACTTGTGCCTGGATGTAGAGGGCCAGCATCCGAAAAGGATGGGCCGACAGCAGCGCAGGACACAGAGGAGTTGGACTTGGAGGTATCTGTGAAGAACTCAGGACGTGTGTATTTGTGTTGAAGTTCCAGGAAGTATGTTCGGATATGGGCAATAGGCGCATGTTTTGTAACTTCTACAAAAGACACAACGCAGTCTATAGTCCGCAACTGCCACGGTGGCGGGTATGCTACAGAAGTCATAAAACTGTGTTCAAGCGACACTCCAGTTTCCTCAGCTAGACCCTTCAGGCGAACTGAGAAGGGCTGCCCTATCAAAGGCCTGTTTTGAAACAGAATGGAGCTCGACAAATTATTAATAGTAGAGTATGAGGGGTGCTTCTTGTCTTCTTTCACCTGAAGAAAATAAACAAAAGACATTTAAGTTCTCTGCAGATGAAGCGACCACTCATTTGACCCAACGTAGAGGCTTTCTACGGGGCTGGTGCGAAAAGTACCCGTAGAAAGGCGGATGTCAAAATGGTGCATGGGGTCCAGCATCTTCAAAGCACTTTGAGTCGCAGACTGATAAACAAGGGCCCCATAATCTAGGCGGCTGCGAATGAGGCTTCTATACAGATTCATGAGGCATTGCCTATCACTACCATGAGTAGTACGCGACAACACTTTTATAACAGTTCTGGCTTTTAAACGTTTTGTTTTTAAATACTTGATGTGCGGTACGATGGTCAACTTGTTGTCCAAGCTTCAGCCTAAGAATTTATGCTCGGCTTTGACAGACAGACGTTGCCCGTTCAGTCGAATTCACGTTCCGAGTGCATGCCTCTCTTTCGAGAGAACAACACACACGTGCTTTTTTGTGGGTTAAGTCGAAATCCGTTTTCATCTGCCCATTTGGAGACCTTGTTTAAACCCAGCTGAACCTGCCGCTCACACATTGCCAAGTTGCATTACTTGAAGCCAAGCTGAACGTCGTCGACATATGTACAATAGAACATATTGTGGGGGATGGACAAGTACAAAGAATTCATTTTGATAATAAAAAGTGTGCAACTAAGCACACCACCTTGTAGCACACCTGTTTCCTGAACAAATGTTTGGGAAAGAACCGTGCCCACTCGGACACGCAATGTCCGGTTTGACTGGTAACTTTCGATTATGTGGAACATCTTTCCGCGCTCGCCAAGGTGGGAAAGGTCTCTCAGAATTCCAAAGCGCCATGTTGTATCATATGCCCCTTCGATATCGCGGAACATAGAGAGAAAATATTGTTTATGGACGAAGGCATATCAGATCTGTGCCTCGATACGAACAAGGTGGTCTGTGGTGGATCTACTCTCTCGAAACCTGCACTGAAATGGATCGAGCAAATTGTTTGTTTCAAGGATATGTACGAGTCGGCAAATTATCATTTTTTCGAAGACTTTGCACAAGCAGCTTGTAAATGCAATAGGCCTATACCTCAAAGCTAAAGAAGGGTCCTTGCCCTCTTTCACAATGGGAATAATAATAGCTTCTTTCCATGAGGTAGGGATAGTGCCAGAAAACCAAATAGCATTGTACAATGAAAGTAAGGTTTTTCGTGTGTCGATTGGTAGGTTTTTTAACATTTCATACACCACATGATCAGAACCTGGGGCAGAAGTACTGCAGGAGTTTAGAGATGTTCGGAGCTCAGCTAGACTGAAAGCTTGGTTATATGCCTCGTATCTAGTGCATTTGTGTTCGAGTTTCTGCTTTTCTATTCTTGTTCTCTTTTTTTGGAAAGTGTCAGTATAGTGGGACGAGCTGGATACCCGTTCGAAGTGTGCACCGAGGAAGTTTGCCTGATCTTCCAAGTTATCACCCTGAGTGTTTACGAGTAAAAGTGTGTACGTGTTTTCCTGCTATCCTTCCGACCATGTTCCAGACTTTAGCCTCCTGTGTGTATGAATTGATCCCTGACAATAACTTCTGCCAGATTTCTCTTCTGACCTGCCGACACGTTCTCCTGCCTTGAGACTTTATTTTCTTGAAGGTTTCAAGATTTTCGGCTGTCGGAGAGTTCCGAAGCAAGCTCCATGCTCTGTTTTGCTGTTCGCGCGCCTTTCGGCATTCAGAGTTCCACCATGGCACACGCCCTTTTCCAGGGTGTTCATTTGTTTGTGGGATGCATTTTGTTGCAGCATCAATCAAAAACGCTGTGAAGTAGTTGATAGCAACATCAATGTTTAAAGTACAGATGTCACTCCAACCTAGACGAGCGATGGTATAAAACTGTTCCCAGTCGGCTTTGTTTATGAGCCATTTGGAAACACGTGGTGGACAGTCAGTTGCTGTAGTTGTGCTCAAAACTACAGGGAAGTGGTCACTTCCGTACAGATTACTGGCGACTTTCTACTGGAATAGAGGCACAAGAGATGGAGATACTATGCTTAGGTCTATGGAGGAGTAGATGTTATTAGCGAGATTATAATAGGTTGGTTCTTTTCGATTTAGGAGACACGCGCTCGGCGAGAGAAGTAACTGTTCAATCAGTCGACATCGCGAGTCGCATTGAGAGTCACCCCATAGCCTGCGTACGCATTAAAGTCTCCAAGGAGAACATAAGGCTCCGGAAGTTCATCAATTAAAGATTGTAAATCACATTTTTGCAGCTGATAGCTAGGAGGAATGTAAATAGTGCAGATTGTGATCAGTTAATCAAAAAGAACAGCTCGAACAGCCACTGCCTCAAGGGATACTTGGAGTTGTAAGTGTGTGCGTGCAATTCCTTGATTCCCTATGATGGCAACACCTCCGGATGATGTCTTGGCATCATCACGGTCCTTTCGAAAAATAACGTATTTACGAAGAAAATTTGTGTGTTTTGAATTAAGTTGTGTTTCTTATACACAAATCACTTTTGGTGAGTGTTCATGTAAAAGTTCTTGGATGTCGTCAAGGTTTCTGAGAAGGCCCCTGACGTTCCATTGTATAATTTGAGTGTTCATGGTGAATGTAAAATAGTGCTGTGTGTACGAAAAGCGAGTGGCTGCTCAGACAGGGAGTTTGAGTTCACGTAACAGGGCCGTCACCAGGCCCTCTTATCTGTTTGTTTGTTTTCTTGGCGCGCTCCTAGGAGCCATGCCGCTCTTTCGGTACCAAGGGTACCGACGTATCCATTGCCTCCTCGGAATTCCCGCACGTGCGGGCTGGTAGTTCGAATTTTGGGCCTCGCCTGGTGAGGTGAGGTCCTGAGACCAGAGGACCCTGGAGTCTCCGGCCTCAATTTGCTTGCAGGAGGAGTAGCCTGGACTACAGCCACCTTGGGGGCAGGTGCCACAGCCGCCGGCTCGGTATGCGCGGGCCGAAGGAGTGGCGAGGGCTGGTGTGACGCTGCCCCCCGACGCGCCGCATCAGCATAAGATGTGTTGTAAAAAGGAAAGTCTCTCTTCCGGGCTTCCTTGAATGATACATATTCTTTGACTTTAAGAGTGATTATTTCTTTTTATTTCTTCCAGTTAGGACACGAACGTGAAAATGCGGCGTGTTCCCCGTCACAATTCACGCAGTGAGGCGTAGTAACACAGTTATCAGATGGGTGGCCGTGGCTACCACATCTTGCACAATTTTCCTGACCCCGGCAGTTCTGCGAGCCATGACCAAATCGTTGACATTTATAACACCGTCTTGGATTGGTAATGTGGGGACAAACAGAGAGTTTGATGTAGCCTGAGTCTATAGATGAAGGCAGTGTGCAGGGTGCGAAAGTGAGTAATAATGTATGGTAGGTATTTCTTTGTTGCCGCGTCTGATGACGATTCATTTCACCTCTGTGACATTTTGCTCTTTCCACCCTTCAAGCAGTTCCTGTTCCGACATTTCAAGAAGGTGTGCTTTTGAAACAACTCCGCGTGAGGTGTTCATTGATCTATGAGGTGAAACAGATACTGGGATATTACCGAATGCTACGAGACTGCCAAGTTTTTCAAAGTGATGCTTTTCAGGCTGCTCAAGGAGGAGGTCTTCGCTAGCCATCTGTGTTACCTTGTATCCTCGGCCAAAGACCTCCGTCAGAGATTTGGCAACAAGAAAAGGAGATATGGATCTGGCTTGTTTTGTTGGATTTTCGCTGTGCACAACATGGAATTTCGGAAAGCATTGTCTGGGTTGGCTGAAAAGTGATATTTCATCAGTGCGTCCCCTCTTAAGCGGAAGACGACCTAGGAGACGGGGAAATGCAGGTGTTCCCATAGTAGCGTACTTTTTTTTCGGCAGCAATGGTGACCACCCACCATGGAGTCCAACCAGGGGATGCTCAAGCACTTTTTAGCATAAGGTTGCAGACGCCAGCCGTACATTGCCACTATAACCAAATATAACTACTCAAGGTTGAGTACAAAACAAGGTTAACCCTTGCCACCAGGAAAATTGGAAATAAACAGAAGAGAGAAGTAGACACGACAGAATAAAAGTGAGAGATAAAGACGAAGTTGTAGGGGAGAGAGATAGGAAAAGGTGACTGCCGATTTCCCCTGGGTGGGTCAGCCCAAGGGTGCCCTCTACGTGAAGCCGGGGCCAAAGGGGTGTGTTGCCTTTTCCGGGGGGGCTTAAAGGTCCAATCACCAAGTGTCGGCTCAACCCCCAAGATAACCCTTTCCCTGGACACGGCTCAGCCACGCACGGCTAGGCGTGGGAGGGAGCCAAAACTCACTCATAAGCTCAGGTCCGTGGTGTCGCTACACACCAAACGCCTACTTCCGCAGGCGCCCCTGCGGGGTTGCGTGGGCTAAGGTAGTGGCGGACGATGATGCGACGCTGCCCCTTGACGCGCCGCATCAGCGTAAGTTGTGCCGTCAAAAGCCGAGCACCTTCGGCGTGCTTCCTTGAAGGAGATATTTTCGCGAATCTTCAGTGTAATAATGTCTTTTTTCTTTTTTCCACTGTGGACAAGAGCGTGAATATGACGCGTGCTCTCCGTCACAGTTTACACAATGTGGGGTTTCATTACATTTGTCAGACACGTGGCCTTGGGCACCACAATTGGCACAAGCAGGTCGACCACGACAGCTCTGAGAGCCATGGCCGAACCTTTGACACTGGTAACATCGGCGGGGGTTTGGTATGAAGGGTCTGATCGGTGTCTTTGTATAGCCAGTTTCTATTGTTTGTGGTAGTTTACTGGTGGCAAAGGTCAGTACCAAGTGTTTCGTGGGGGTTCCCTGATTGTTCCTTCGGATGACGATTCGCTTCACATTGGTCACATTCTGTTCTTTCCAGCCCTCGAGGAGTGCAGCCTCCTTCAGGTCGAGGAGGTCTGTGTCAGAAACAACTCCACGTGCAGAGTTCATGGATCGATGAGGTGTTACGCTGATGGGAATGTCGCCGAATGTTGCAAGGTTCTTTAGTTTGTCAAATTGTGTTTGGTCACGGAGATCTAAAAGTAGGTCGCCACTAGCCATTTTTGTTACTTTGTAGCCATCGCCTAATGTGGTTGTCAGGGACCCCGATACTATGAACGGTGCACTGTTCTGGCTGTTTTGTTGGGCTTCACCCTGTGTACAACATGATAACGAGAGAACACTTCTTTTGGTCGGCTGAAAAAGGAAAATTCTTCGCTGCGTACGCGCTTTGAAGCGGCACAATCATTGAGGAGTGGAAAGCTTTTATGCATGATAGAGGAATGTAGTTCAGTAACGATGGCGGCCACCCACCACGGAGCCCAACGAGCGTACGCTACAAGATTCATGAAACGCGAAACATGCAGACGCCAGCCGTACACCGCTACGATGACCTAATGCGCGTAGGCCAAGGTTGGCTAGTTGCGCAAGGTTAACCCAACACGCCCATGAAAATGGGGATGTAACAGAAGAAATTAGAAAGCAGGATAGATTTAAAGAGGAGAAAAGACGAAGGTG
Source organism: Rhipicephalus microplus (assembly GCF_013339725.1). Lineage (NCBI taxonomy): Eukaryota > Metazoa > Arthropoda > Arachnida > Ixodida > Ixodidae > Rhipicephalus > Rhipicephalus microplus. The sequence goes on along the minus strand of NC_051165.1, from coordinate 43,660,353 downwards.
TGGGGGGAGAAAGAGATAGGAAAGTTAGTTATGTTGAGTTTTGTGGCCCAAGAGCAATTAAGGCATTGCTGCGCCAGACTCATGGTGGGAATACCTACAGCGGACAGGGCTATGACAATGACTCTGAAATGTCTTGACGGCGATGACATATGAATATGATGAGCGGTGAAGCGTGGCTGTATAAAGGCCTAAAAGGATTGGCTCCGTAAACGCGTGAAGTATATATCTCTTCTAAGATTATGTGTGTGATGCTCGGGGTGGTCAATGTGTATGGTTGGTGGATGAGGTTATGTTAAACCGTAACGGCTTTTACATAGCACTAATGCCATACCCGTGTTCTTATACCTAAAAACCGGGAGGCAAGTGCCTCGTTGTAAATTCCAGCTGCAGCAGAGGCCCCTCCGAAGAGGCTGTGCTACGAGTCACATCAGTCGAGTTTTGCTATGTCTAGCGGTAGCATAGTTTAGTGTAGTTAGACCTTCTTCAGAAGTTGTGCTTCATTTAAAAAGCTGATCACATCAGCTAAGGGTATTAGGGCGTCATCGCCAAAGATTGGCATTGGATGAAAGAGAATAGTTAACCTGTAAAACATACTGAAATGTTTTTCTCTTAATGTTTCCATATGTGGGCAAGCTATTAAAATGTGCATTACAGTTAGTTGCTCCTGACACTTATCGCATGTTGGGGCTTCTTCACCTGCCATTAGATAGTTACGTGTGATGTGCGTATGACCTATTTGTAGTCGACATATAACTACTTCGATAAAACGTGCTTGATGAAGACAGGCCTTCCATTCACCAAGAACAGGTTTAATTAGGTGAAGCTGGTTGTTTTGTCGTGATTTCGATTCCTGCTGCCAGTGAAAGTTGGTGGCCCTGCGAACAGCTTGAATGCCATCTCTGGCAGGTATGTTGGTTTTTGACTCGCGCATCTCTTTTGCTGTTGCAGCTAGTTGGTCTGCCCTTTCATTGCCTAGGATCCCGACATGACTCGGGACCCAACAGAGGCGTATGGTGTGGTCATCAGGTGTGTGAGATAGCATGTCTAAAATATCGCCTATGAATGGCTAATACTGAGATTTATATTTGAGACTTTTCAGCGCGCTTAACGAGTCTGTAAAAATTACAGCTTTTTTATGTTTTGAGCTTATAATGTATCGTACTGCCATCCATAACGCATAGCACTCAGCCGTGTAGATGGATACGAACTGCGGTAGTCTAGTTATTTGCTCGTGTGTTGCTCCCACCACGTTGCTTCCGACATAAGCAGATGTCTTCGAACCATCAGTATAAAATTCTTCGTAAGTGTTGCACGTTTGTTGCAATCTAAGGAATTCTTGTAGTATATGTTCATGTGGAGTGTTTTGTATTTTTATATGTGTGAGTGAAAATCCCAGAATTCGGAGAAATCACTTCATGGGGCCAAACTGGGTGGCCTTCTGGCGATGGAGTTAGTTACGTTGGGTTTTATGGCACAAAAGCAACAATGGCTATGATGCGCCAGACACTTGGTATTTATGATAATAGGTTGAAATGTGGGGTGAAAAACAGATTTCTGTTTACAGTTTGTTTAGAAGACCTGTGGCGTCTAGAAACCTAAAAACATCCTGTATGGGGATGAGTGCATTTCCTGATAGTATTAACATTGAGTGTAGAGGTGTTTGTGTTCTGTAAAACTGTTTAAAATAAATGTGTCTACTTTTTTCAAAGACTGGTCATGTTATTAAAATATGATTGATAGTCAGAGGTTCCTTGCACTGTTTGCATTCTGGCTGATCTTCTCCGCGCAATAAAACGTTGTGGGTTAGGTGAGTATGACCTATACGCAGGCGGCATAGTGTTACTTCCATGAAGCGCTTTTGGTGGTTATAAGACTTCCAATCTTGTACAATAGACTTGATAATTTGAAGCTTGTTATGTACTTGAGCCTGCCACTCTTCTTGACATTTTGCCCTAAAGGATGTCTGACAACTGTTGAAACAGTCTCTGAATGGTGCCCTTATTTCTGCTATGCTTTGATGACCTGCCCTTGTTGCTACCCTGTCTGCTTTTTCGTTTCCTGGGATACCAACATAGCTCGGTACCCATACAAGCCGGATTGTCTTGCCGTTTTTCTCAGCTCTTTTAAGCTTCTGTAAAATGTCCCCGAGAAACAGTTCGTTTTCCGACCTAAAATGTAGGGCTTTTAATGCACTAAGTGAGTCAGTGTATATGACAGCTTTTTTGTGATTTCTTGATAAAATTTCTTCGAGAGCAATCAAAAGAGCATATACTTCTGCTGTGAAGATAGATACGAATGGTGGCAGTCTTATACATGTTTCTGAGTGTTTTGATATGAAAGCACTTCCTGTATATTCTTGTGTTTTTGATCCATCAGTGTAGTATTCAGAGTGTGTGTTGTATTTTTCTTGTTCGGCTAAGAAATCCTGGATAATTTGTTCTCGTGGAGTTTCCTTCTTCCTTGGATGAGTTAAGGCAAAGTCAGTGTAGTGCGAAAAGTCCAACCATGGAGCCAGTCTTTCCGGCATTCGAACAACGCTTAGTGCCTGATTCGGTACTTTGTAGTCTAGACATATTTCTTCAAAGCGCAGTAGAAGTGGTCTTATCGTGTGCGGTCTGTTGTTGCATTGTGTTCCGGTACTGATGTGAGGGACAATAGTGTGACATATGTGGCTTGGTTTCGATCTGGCTCTTAAAACATAGAATACAGTAAGTAGCGCTCTTCTTTGTTCTAGGCACGGCTCGTTGCTATCAGCATATAAGCTCTGGATAGGTGAGGTTCTATACGCTCCAGTCGCCAAGAGGAATTCATGATGATGTATTGGGTCAAAACGTTTGAGGTAAGATTTTCTGGCTCAACCGTAAGTAACGCTGCCGTAGTCAAGTATGCTGCGCACGATCGAGCGGTATATGCGTAAACGGCAGACTCGATAGGCATCCCAGTGTTTCCACGATAGTATTTTCAGGATGTTGAGCGCTTTGTTGACTTTCTTTTTTGTGTAATTCATACGGGAAATTAAGTTTAGTTTCCTGTCAAAGACTAGGCCTAGGAACTGGTGTTCTGACTTGAGTGGCAGTACACTGTTGTTGATTTTAAGAACAGGGTCCAGATACAAGCCGCACTTTTGTGAGAAAAGTAGGGTAACGTTTTCCTTGGTAGAAAAGCAAAAGTCGTTTTGATCTGCCCATTTGGTCAGTTTGTTGATGGTTAGCTGCAGCTGCCTTTCACATGTGGATATGCTTGAGGCCCGACATGCTATTTGAAGGTCGTCAACATATAATGAGTGCATGATGGAGGGTGGGATTACTTCATTAACTGAATTCATTTTGACTACGAACAGTGTAGTGCTCAACACGCAACCCTGCGGCACACCATTTTCTTGGACAAAAACCCGCGACAGTGTGGAGCCCAACCGTACCTGGAAGTTTCGGTTTGATAAAACGTCACAGAGGCAATTAAGCATTCTTCCGCGTATTCCGAGATTTGCCAGGTCTCTCAGTATACCGTACCTCCACGTGGTGTCGTAGGCCTTCTCCAGGTAAAAAAACGCTGCTAGGCAGTGTTGCCTATGCAAGAAGGCCTCACGCACTGTGTGTTCGAGACGAACAAGATGATCGATCGTTGAATGGCCTTTCTTATACCCACACTGATGATCATCTAGTAGGTTGTCTACTTCAAGGGTGTATGTTAGTCTTCTGTTTATTACGCTTTCGTATGCTTTTGCCATACAGCTTGTAAGTGCTATGGGTCTTTAGCTACCCGGTAAAGTCGGTGGTTTTCCAGTCTTTAGAAATGGTGCTATGGTTGCCATTTTTCATTTTGCGGGCATTTTGCCAGTTTTCCAAATCATGTTAAAAAACTTTAATAATGTTTGCACGGCAGCTTGAGAAAGGTGCGCGAGCATTGCGTAATAAATTCTGTCTGGACTGGCTGCTGTCTTTTTTCCCGCCGAGAGCACTGTGCTTAACTCTTGGAATGTCAAGGGAGCGTTGTACGGCTCATCTAGGCCACCGGTTACGGGTAGTTTTTGTTTTTCGGATGTCTGTTTGTATGCCAGGAAGGATGGCGTGTAATTAGCGGAACTGGATATAGTGTAAAAGTGTTCGCCTAAAATGTTCGCCTGCTCCTCTAGAGATGTCTGTGTGCCTGGGTCTGTAAGTATGGGTATCGCGTATGAGGAATAGTCGCCGCTGAATTTTCTAACCTGGTTCCACATTTTCTTGGGTGTGGTTGTGCTATTGATTGTAGATATGTACTTATGCCAGGACGCTTTTTCTGCATTTCTACGAATATATCGTGCTTTTGCTTTAGATTTTTTGAACGCAAGGAGGTTGTCACATGCGGGGTACATACGGAAGTTGCACCATGCTTTATTTTGTAGTTTTTTGGCTTTTGCACACTCACTGGTCCACTATGGCTTTAGCTTTCTTCCCACTAGTCCTGAAGACTGGGAAATAGCTTGCTCTGCCGCAGACAGTATGCAATCGGTGATCTTGTCATTTATTTCATCTATTGTTAGGTGTTCAGAAAACTCATCCTGTACATTAGCTCTCTGTGTGAAAAAAGGCCAATTAGCTTTGTGAAGTTTCCAACGCTGTGGTCGAGAGCGTATGGTCGGAAGTGGTGATGTTAGTTTTACAATCAACGGTAGATGGTGACTACCGTAAGGATTGTTTATTGTTTCCCATGTAAGATCAGCAAACAGAGAGCTAGAGCACAGTGCCAAATCCAAGCAACTCATGGTTCCTGTGCCTGGAGAGGAGTATTTTGGTGATCCAGTGTTTAAAAGGCACACATTGTTAGTAAGAATAAAATCTTCAATTACCTGCCCTCTACTGTCTGTCTTTACACTACTCCATAGTATGTTGTGCGCATTGAAATCTCCTGCCATTAAAAAAGGTTTAGGTAGCTGTTCTGCAATCAATTCTAGATCTTTTACAGTTAAATGTGTATGAGGTGGAATGTATATAGAACAAATGGTGATAGTTTAATGTGATAAAATGGTGACTGCAGCCGTTTCAATAAAACTGTTAACTATAACTTCTCTTACCGCAATACCACTTTGGACAACAATGGCGACGACGCCCGACAGCCGGTTGCTTTGTGAGCGGTCGCGACGTATAACAGTGTAACCTTTTAGTATTTTGGTGTTTTTGGTCCCAGATGCGTTTCCTGCAAGCATAACGCTACAGGAGGAAAGCTTGTAAATATGTCCTTAATGTCGCTTAAGTTTCGTGTCATGCCTCTGCAGTTCCAATGGATGAGGTATGCCATTACGTGAATTGATGTGTATAAAATTTAGTATTTTGAGTGAGTTGTGCATAGCTAAAAAGCGACACAATCCGTGTGCTTCGTCACTTCTTTTTTTTTGTGGGGCCGAAATTGTGTTTTCGCTCCCTTTCCCTCCTTGGCAGGGAGGAATGATGGGTTGCCTGATCACCCTGCTGGTTGGATCAGGGTCTGTCAGGCTTTCAGTGTCCGATGGACGCACGTCCATCGACTGAGCACCCCCAGGGTGCCCAACAGTGTTGGTGCCCGGCGAGAATGCTGGCCTCCTCATGGGAGGCTGGCTACTCGGCATCGTTGTTGAGACCTCTTTTGCCTCGACATTAGAATGGCTGGCACCAACACTGGTCGAGGCTTCGGGGCCTCCCTGAAAAAAGGCCCTTGGTGCCTTTATTTTCGATTTTCTCTGCGGGACAGACCGTGGCCACTGGGTCCTGGAGTTCGACCTGTGTGCCCACAGAGACCGTCGGCGGTGCCTTCCCCCTTCGAACAGCTTCAGCGTAGGTGCTCTTTTGGGCAAGAACCACTCGCTTGCGCGCTTTTGGATATGGTATGTTTTCTTTGGTTTTCAGTGTAAGTATGTCTTTTTCTTTTTTGCCATTCTGGGCAGGAGCGTGAGTACGCTGCATGGGGCCCCTTGCAGTTCACACAGTTTAAAGCGTTAGTGCACTCGCCATCATCATGTTCATTCTGGCCGCATTTCATGCAGGTTGGACTACCACGACATGAATGAGACCCGTGCCCAAACCTCTGGCACCGGAAGCACCTGCGAGGATTAGGTATGTAGGGCCGTAGGTAAAGGTACGCTACCTTAACTGCAGCAGGAAGCGTCGTGCTTGCGAATGTTAGTATTGCATTCCTTGTGCGGGTTTCCTTGTTATCTCTACTAATGATGATTGCTCGTGTGGCAAGTACACCTTGATCCGCTAAAGCATCCTCAATTTCTGCGTCAGTGTACTTGAGCAGTTCATTGTCCGATATTACACCTCACGTGTAATTGAGAGATCGGTGAGCTGTTACACGGACTTCATGTTGTCCGATTTTTCTAAGGTGGCTAATTTTGTCACTTTGTTCCTTGTTTTTTACTTGTATGAGGAGATCTCCAGAATTCATTTTTTTGCACTGTAATTGCTTCGAATGCATTCTTTGATTGATTTTCCAATCGGGAATGGTGATATGTCCTGAATCTTAGTTTCAGTCAATGACGTTACTACAAAGAATTTCGTGTAATCGCTCTCTTTAGTCAGAAGGTTTCTATTTGCTTCGGTGCGACCCCTTTTACGGGACCGATCATTGTGGAAAGGGGGGGGGGTACTTTTTTCCATAGGAAAGCATGTTTGTTCGGTAGCTATGCTGGCCACCCACCATGGAGTCCAACAAGGGGAACGTATACACACGTTAGCCATACATTGCTACTATAACCCTGTGGTCTTGACCAAGGGAGGTCAGTCTCCAAGGGTTAACCCTAGCCGCCAAGAAATTTGGAAGTAAACGGAAAAGAGAAGACGACAGGACAGGTAAGAAGTGAGCGATAAAAACGAAGATGTAGGGAGAGAGAAGTAGGAAAAGGCGACTGCCGATTTCCCCTGGAAGGGTCAGCCCAGGGGTGCCGTCTACGTGAATCCGGGGCCAAAGGGGTGTGTTCTCTCTGCCGGGGGCCTTAAAGGTCCAATCACCTAGAGTCAGCTCAACCCCCGGATCCCCTTTTCCCGGACACGGCAAAGCCACGCACGACTAGGCGTAGGAGGGAGTCAAAGCTCCCCGTTAGCTCGGGTCCGTGGTGTCGCTACACACCAAACGCCTGCTTTCACAGGCGCCCCTGCGGGGTCTGGCGATGGAGAGTGCTTCGTTAGGAACATTTAGGGCGTGAAATTTTTCTTCAAATCTTAGTATTAGTGGCTTAATTACTTTTGCTTTGTTGGCGTAGTCTTGTCGTGGGTCACAGCGTGTGACAATACTGTGGCATATATGATCTGGTGAAGAACGAACTCTAAGGACATACGTGAGCATTAGTTTCGTTCTCCTATATTCCAAGGATGGTTCGTTACTTTCGGCGTATAAGCTCGAAATAGGTGAGGTTCGATAGGCACCTGTTGCGAGGCGTAACCCTTTGTTATGGACAGGGTCTAGGCGCTTAAGTTACGAGCCTCTTGCTGAACCGTAGATTATACTACCGTAGTCTAATTTGCTGCGTACTAAAGAGCGGTAGATGAGCAGGAGGCACTTACGGTCGGAACCTCAGTGCTTTCGGGACAAGACTTTGAGGACATTGAGGGCGTTGTTGGATTTCACCTTGAGATTTGTAATGTGTGGAAGAAAATTGAGCTTCTTATGAAATACGACCCCCAGAAACTTCTGTTCTTGTTTTATTGGCAATACTGTTTCGTTTGTTTTGAGTACAGAGTCTGGTTGTAAGCCTCGTTTAAGGGAGAATGCTACAGCAACCGTCTTTTCTTCAGAAAACCGGAAGCCGTTTTCGTTAGCCCATTGTGTTAGCTTGTTTAGTGCTATTTGAATCTGTCGCTCGCCCGTCGCCATGTAAGATGATCGGCACGCTATTTGAAGATCATCCACATATAGTGAGTGCATAAAAGTAGATGGTATGACCTGGTTAACAAAGTTCATTTTGACGACAATGAGAGTTGTGCTTAAAACACAGCCCTGAGGCACACCGTTCTCTTGAGTAAAAGTTTCTGAAAGTGTGGTACCCAAACGAACCTGAAAAGTTCGGTTCGATAGGAAGTCGGACAAGCAGTTGGGCATCCTTCCGCGAATTCCTAGATTTGCCAGGTCTCGTAAGATACCGTACTTCCACGTTGTGTCATATGCCTTTTCAAGATCGAAAAATACTGCTAAGCAGTGCTACTTGTACAGGAAAGCTTCTCGTACTGTATGTTCAAGGCGAACGAGGTGATCGGTGGTAGAACATCCTTTCTTGTAACCACATTGGTGGACATCTATCAAGTTATCGGTTTCTAGGATGTATGTTAGCTTAATATTAATAACGCTTTCGTAGGATTTCGCCATACAACTTGTGAGTGCTATGGGCCTGTAGCTTGTTGGTAATATAGGGTTTTTTCCGGCTTTGAGAAATGGAATTATAATGGCTTTTTCCACTCTATTGGCATTCTGCCAGTGATCCAAATAGCGTTGAAGAAGTGCAGCAATGTAGCGCCTGTGCCGTGTGTCCTCGTCTTGTGTCCCCGTTTCTTTGCGCTATTTTCTGTCGTTGTCGTGCAGCAATGCCTTCACCGCTTCTTGGGACAAATGGGTGAGCATTTGGTAATGTATTTTGTCTGGGCCAGGTGCTGTTTTTTTACCTTGAGAAAGCACTCTGTTAATTTCCTGCAGGGTTAAGGGGGAGTTGTATGATCTGTCGTGATAACCTGTAATAGGGAGCTTTTGTTTTTCTCTAGATTGTTTATGTCTTAGGAAAGCTGCCGAATAGTCTGCTGAGCTCGAAATATCGCAAAAGTGCTGCGCTAGTAGGTCTGCCTGTTCGCCTAAAGTTGTCTGGATGCCAGGGAGTGAGAGAATGGGGATGGTATATGAACTGTAGTTGCCGTTCAACTTGTGCACCTGATCCCACATTCTTTTAGATGTGATGGAACTAATAATGGATGAAATGTACTTTTTCCACGATTGTTTTTCAGCCTGCCTGCGAATAAATCTTGCCTTTGCTCTAGCCTTTTTAAATGCTAGGAGGTTCTCTCCTGTAGTATATTTGCCAAAAATGTCCCACTACTTGTGTTGCATCTTTTTAGCTTGTGTGCACTCTTTTGTCCACCAGGGTTTAAGTTTTTTTCTTTATAATGCCGGAGGATTGTGGTATAGTTTGTTCGGCTGCCGCAAGTATGCAGGCGGTGACTGTCTCATTCATTTCCTCTATGCTTAGGCCATCAAGCATCTCTTTTTCTAGGGCAGCTTTTTCAGTGAACAGTGGCCAGTCTGCCAGATGTAGTTTCCAACGCGGTGGTCGGGATGGAGTGGTGGGGAGGGTTTGTGTTTATTTTATGAGAGCAGGCATATGGTCACTGCCGTAAACATTATCTATCACGCTCCACTTTAGGTCGCAAAAGAGCGACGGTGAGCACAGCGCTAAATCTAAGCAGCTAGTGGCTCCTGTGCTTGGGGAGCAGTAGGTGACGCTACCAGTATTTAAGAGACATACGTAATCGTTCAGAATAAAATCTTCGAGGGTTTGTCCTCTGGTGTCAGTCGTACTGCTTCCCCAAAGCATTTCATGTGCGTTAAAATCCCCTGCAATAACAAACGGTTCAGGCAGTTGGTCCAAAATATGCTCTATATATTTAGTTGAAAAATGCGTGTGTGGGGGGATATAAATGGAACATATGGTGATAGTTTTGTGAGCTAAAATGGTGACGGCCACGGCCTCGAAGTGACTGTTGATGGTGATCTCTCTCACTGCAACACCACATTTAATGACAATAGCCACGCCGCCGCACAAACGGCTAGCGTGGACGCGATCGCGCCGTACTACGGTAAAACCACTGAGGAAGTTGGTGTGTTTTTCTCCCAGATTGGTCTCCTGTAAGCACATAGCCATTGGAGAGGGACTACTTAGCAAATCTTTTATGTCACCTATGTTGTGAATGAGTCCTCTACGATTCCAATGGAGAAGAAAAGCCATTCTGGGCAGTGAACTTGAGCGGAAAAGTGGAGTTAGAGCTGATTTGTTGGCGATAAAACCTTGGTGACATGTGATACTAAAGTCAAAACAGAATGGTACAGGTTATGGAAAACAAAACTTATTTTACAGGGCTTTTTGGAGGCCCTGTAATTTGCCTTTTGTCCTTTTTTGGAGTGGTCGAGAGAAACTCGCCGCTCTTTCGGCGCTGCAGGCGCCGTTTGAGTGGCGGTTGTGTCCATAGCTTCATGAAAAGCGTAGGACCGTCGCTCTGCTGAGCGATCCCTGGGCGTTGTAAGCTTCGGCTCAAGATACGAAGCCTTCAAACCCTCTACACCGGACGTCGACGGGGCTTTCGCAGTCTGCCCGTTGCCCTGGCTCGTGCCAGTGCATGTCAACACCCGTGGTGGGGCCGTGTTGACTGAGGCCGGAGCAGCCTCGGCTGCTCCCGCAGTAGGGCAAGCGGAGGTCGCTCCAGCACGCTGTGCGTAGCTTGGGCGGCCACCTGATACCGTCGTGGTGCTGCCCCCTTTTTCACTACTTCAGCAAATGATTTTGTTGCATAGTAAGTGGAGACGCGCTGCCTTGCTTCGCGGAAACTGATGTTGTGGGTGACTTTGATGGTAATAATTTTTTTTCTCTTTTCCATGCTGTGCAGGATCTAGAATACGCCGCGTGTTCCCCATCGCAGTTCGCGCAGTGGGGTTCGGCCTTGCAGTCATCATCTGTAGAGTGGCCTGTGATACCACACCATGCACAGGTAAGCTGCCTACGGCAACTCTGAAAAGCATGTCCGAATCTTTGGCACTTGAAGCAGCGCCGCGGATTCGGAATGTACGGTCTCACAGACAGTTTTAGGTAGCCGGTAACTAATTCATGCGGTAGTGTGGAGCACCCGAAGTTCGCAATTAGGTGCTTGGTTGGAGTATCCTTGTTTTCTCTTCTCACTACGATACGCTGTACGTGAATGACATTTTCGTCCTTCCAGCCAGCCATGATGATGTTTGATGTTTTGTGGCGCAAGGGCCATTTCACTGCCAAAGAGCGCCAGTTATTCTTACTAAAAATATGGACAATGATTGTGATAAGCGACTGTATAGGGGCCATAAAATTCCTCGCGGTAAAGCGGGTAAAACATACAAGAAATAAAATAATGACCCTGCCGTGAAAGGTGTGTGTGGTGTGAATAGATGACAAAAGTTGGTGATAATAAAAAACGATGATGGATATGTATGGCATTAGCACAAGTGCCTCACTCGTTCATACCCTTGCGTCCAAGGGCCGTGAGGCAAGTCCTTTCTTGTGTAGCCACCGCAGCAACAACCTTTCTGGAGAGATCGTGCTACGGAATGCCCGGGTATGAGATATGAAAACTATGAATTTCTTTTAGAAAGGCTAACAATGATTTATGACTCAAAAGCGGTTCCCTACCGACGAACATTGCAAGGTGTGAAGGTATATGTTGTCAGTAGGGTAACGGAAAATGTTGTTTTCTTACTGTTTCTAGCTGTTCGCACTGAATTAACATGTGAAGGAATGTTAATGTTTCACCACATCTGTCACACAATGGTGGATCGCCACCGGACAAAAGATATGTGTGTGTCATGTATGTGTATCCTATCCTGAGCCTCGTTAGTATTACCTTTGCACGACGCGATTTTGATACTGGCAGCCAATGACCAAGGTGTGGCTAAATAATGTGTAGTTTGTTTTGTGTGTGTTTATCCCACTTCCTCTTCCAGTAGTCTCTGAGGTTTTGTTTGAGATCAAGGGCCGGGATTGATATGGGCGTAGAGCACTGATTTCGTGGACGGATGCACCAAGCTGACACGCCCTCACCTTGCCTTGGATCTCATGGTTCCCTGGTACCCAGCACAATACAACATGTTGTTTGAGTGTGTAGAGTGTGCATAAAATGGAGTAAAGTGAGACAAGGACTGGGTTTTTTTTGTTTTTTAAAATTGTGCAGAGACCTAACCACACTGAGGGAGTCCATATAAATTACTGCTTTTTTGTATTTGTGATTGCTTGATGTGTTTAGCCGCCACAAGTATCGCGTAAGCTTTCGCTGTGAAGATACTTGTGCCTGTATGTAGAGGGCCAGCATCTGAAAAGGATGGGCTGACAGCAGCGTAGGACACAGAGGAGTTGGACTTGGAGGCATCTGTAAAGAACTCAGGACGTGTGTATTTGTGTTGAAGTTCCAGGAAGTATGTTCGAATATGGGCAATAGGCGCATGTTTTGTAATTTCTAGAAAGGACACATCGCAGTCTATAGTCTGCCAATGCCACGGTGGCGGATATGCTACAGTAGTCATTAAACTGTGTTCAAGTGGGACTCCAGTTTCCTCAGCTAGAGTTTTCAGGCGAACTGAGAAGGGCTGCCTCATCGAAGGCCTGTTTTGAAACAGAATGGGGCTCGACAAATCATAAATGGTAGAGTTTGAGGGGTGCTTCTTGTCAGCTTTCACCTTAAAAAATAAACAAAAGGACATTTAAGTTCTCTGCTGATGAAGCGACCACTCATTTGACTCAACGTAAAGGCTTTCTGCGGGGCTGGTGCGAAAAGCACCCGCAGAAAGATGGATGCCCAAATCGTGCACGGGATCTAGCATCTTCAAAGCACTTTGAGTCGCAGACTGATAAACAATGGCCCCATAATCTAAGCGGATGCGAATGAGGCTTCTATACAGGTTCATGAGAGATTGCCTGTCACTACCCCACGTAGTACGTGACAACACTTTTAAAACATTCATGGCTTTTAAACATTTTGTTTTTAAATACTTGATGTGTGGTACGAAGGTCAACTGGTTGTCCAAAATTAAGCCTAAGAATTTATGCTCGCATTGACAGACAGACGTTGACCGTTCAGTTCAATGTCAGGTTCTGAGTGCACGCCTCTCTTTCGGGAAAACAAGACACAGGTGCTTTTTTTCTGGGTTCAGCCAGAATCCTTTTTTCTCTGCCCATTTGGAGACCTTGTTTAAACCTAACTGAACCTGCCGCTCACACATTGCTAGGTGGCATGACTTAAAGCCAAGCTGGACGTCATCGACATATGTGGAATAAAACATGTTGCGGAAGATGGACAGGTGCAAGGAGTTCATTTTGATAATAAAAAGTGTACAACTAAGTACACCACCTTGCGGTACTCCCGTTTCTTGCAAAAATGTTTGAGAGAAAATACTGCCCGCACGGACACGGAATTTCCGATTGGACAAGTAACTCTTGATTATAGAAAGCATACTACCGCGCACACCCAGGTGAGACAAGTCTCTTAATATGCCAAAACGCCATGTTGTGTTGTAAGCGTTCTCAATATCGAGAAACACTGAGAGGAAGTATTGCTTGTGGACGAAAGAGTCTCGGATCTGTGCCTCGATACGCACGAGATGGTCGGTGGTGGATCTACCCTCTCAAAACCCACACTGGAACTGGTCAAGCAGATTGTGTGTTTCAAGGAAATGTAAAAGTCGGCGGTTTATCAATTTTTCAAAAAGTTTACAAAGGCAGCTGGTTAGTGCAATGGGCCTATACCTTGAAACTGAGGAAGGGTCCTTGCCCTGTTTCAAATTAGGGATAACAATAGCCTCTTTCCAGGAAGCAGGGATGGTGCCAGAAAGCCAGATAGCATTGTATGGAGAGAGTAAATTTTTTCGCGTTTTGAGCGGCAGGTTTTTCAACATTTCATACGTGACACGGTCGTAGCCTGGGGCAAAATTACTGTAGAGTTTAGTGATGTTTGTAGCTCAGCTAAGTTGAAGGCTTGGTTGTATGCCTCGAGATTTGTGCACTTGTATTCTAGTTTCTGCTTTTCTATCCTTGCTTTATATCTTTGGAAAGCTTCAGTATCGTGTGAGGAGCTAGACACTTGCCCGTAGTGTGCACCGAGGAAGTTCGCCTGATCTTCCAGGCTGTCACCCTGTGTGTTTACGAGTGGGAGTAAGTGTACTTGCCTTCCTGCTACCCTACGAACCATGTTCCAGACTTTAGCCTCTTGTGTATATGAATTTATCCCTAATAAAACTTGTGCTAGCTTTCTCTTCTGGCCTGCCGACGCGTTCTCCTTCCTCGAGATTTTATTTTCTTAAAGCTCTCAAGGTTTTCCACTGTCGGTGAGTTCCGCAGCAACCTCCATGCCCTGTTCTGTTCTTTTCGCGCATTCTGACACTCAGTGTTCCACCACGGGACGTGTCGTTTGCCGGGCAGTCCAGATGTTTGTGGAATGCACTTGGCTGCTGCGTCAGAAGGAAAAGCAGTGAAGTACTGCACAGCTTCATTTATGCATAACCGCATATATCAGTCCAACTTAAGTGAGTAACCTTTTGAAATTGTTTCCAGTCGGCATTGTTTACCAGCAATTTGGGAACATGCGGAGTACATTCATATATTATTGGTGTACTCAAAACTAAAAGAAAATGGTCACTTCCATATGCATTATTTATGACTTTCAACTGAAGTAATGGTACAAGTGAAAGAGATGATGATGATGAGTAGTTTTTTAGTGGCGCAAGGGCCAATTGATGGCCAAAGAGCGCCATTTCAATTAACTACAGGTATGAACAATGATATGGTGCGTGGCTGTAAAGGGGCCTTAAAATTCCTCGCTCAGACGCAGGTTAAAACATGAAAGTAATAAAATCATCACAGTGGCATGACATATGTGTAGTGATAGCGGATGGCAAAATGTCGTGATAATAAAACCATGATGAAGATATAGTCACCGCAGCCACGACCACTCTATAGGGGTCGTGCTACGGATGACCTAGAAGTATCGGGTGAAAATTTTGCACATCTTTTAAAAACGTAAAAAGTGTTTGCAGTTTAAAAAGCGGATCCCTACCGATGAGCATCCCAGGGTGTAGAGGAAGCTGCTGTCGGTAGGGCAGTAAAAAGTGCTTTTTCCTTAGAGCATCCAGCTCATTGCACTGGACGACAAGGTGGAGAACCGTAAGGGGCTTTCCACATCTCTCACAATAAGGTGAATCACCGGTAGACAGGAGAAATGAATGTGTAGAACGTGTATGTCCTGTTCTAAGCCTTGTTAGTATTACTTCTGTGTGTCGTGATATTGATAGTGGTGGCCAATAACCTATTTGCGACTTAATAGCAAGGAGTTTATTATCTGTGTGTTTATCCCACATGCTCTGCCAATACCCCCCGAGCTTTCGTTTTATAAAAGGTTTTAAGTCAAGTGCAGGAACTGGTGTTGATGCATTGGCAGTAGTAACATTGGCGCAAGCAGCCAGATTGTCGGCCAAAACGTTCCCTTGTATTTCACGGTGCCCTGGAACCCAGCAGACAACGACATGCTGTTTTGATGTGTACAGTGTGCACACAAGTGAGTAGAGTGACACCAGCACGGGGTTCTTGTGTTCTTTAGGAGTTTTCAGGGCTTTGACCACGCTTAGGGAATCTGTGTATATTACCGCCTTTTGAAATTTTATCTGTTTAATGTGTTTTACGACCGCCATAATTGCATAAGCTTCTCCTGTGAAAATGCTTGCATTAGGATGAAGAACACCGGCCTCGAAAAAGGATTGGCCTACCGCTGAAGATGACACAGAAGTGTTTGACTTTAACGCATCAGTAAAGAACTCAGGGCATGTGTATTTATGTTGTAGTTCCAAATAGTATGTATGTATGTGTGCAAGTGGTACGTGCTTTGTGACATCAACAAAAGAAACATCACAGTCTATAAGCTGCCACTGCCACGGTGGCAGATATGTTGCAGGAGCCATCAAACTGGGTTCAAGAAGAGGCAAACCTGTTTCTTCGGCCAGGCTCCTTACACGCAGCGCGTAGGGCTGCCTAAACGAAGGACGGTTCTCGAACAAGCCAGAACAAGAAAAATCATTAATTGTGAAATGGGAAGGATGTTTCTTGTCTGCCTTCACCTTCAAAAAGTACAAAAAGGACAGAGAACATCTTTGTAGGTGAAGCGACCATTCATTCGAATCCACGAACAGGCTCTCCACAGGGCTGGTGCGGAAAGCACCCGTAGAGAGGCGAATGCCTAGATGGTGGACAGGGTCGAAAATTTTCAAGGCTGATGGTGTTGCCGACTGATAGATTATAGCACCGTAATCTAGGCGTGTGCGTACGAGGCTTTTATAAATGGTAATTAAACATTTCCTGTCACTACCCCATGTAGTGTGTGACAACACTTTCAAAATGTTCATTGTTTTTAAGCACCTATCCCTTAAATACTTGATGTGTGGGATGAAGGTTAGCCTAGTGTCTAATATGAGACCAAGAAACTTGTGCTTGGTCTTCACAGACAGAGGTTGACCATGCAGGTCAATGTCGGGGTCAGGATGGAGGCCCCTCTTTCGGCAGAACAAGACACAAGTGCTCTTTTGCGCGTTGAGTATAAAACGTTCTCGTTTGCCCATTGAGATACCTTGTTCAACCCTAGTTGAACTTGACGTTGGCACATTGAGATGTTGCACGATTTGTAACCAATCTGCACATCATCGACATATATGCAGTAAAAAATATTTCATGGGAGAGACAGGAGCAAGGAATTCATTTTAACTAAGAAAAGTGTACAGCTCAATACACCTCCTTGTGGCACTCCTGTTTCTTGGACAAATACTCGAGATAAGACAGTGCCAACTTGAACACGGAATGTACGGTTGGACAGGTAGCTTTCGATAACTGTCAGCATTCTACCCCGCACACCTAAATGTGACAGGTCTCGCAATATGCCGAAGCGCCATGCAGTGTCATATGCCTTTTTCATATCGAGAAAAACAAAGAAAAATTTGCTTATGAACAAAAGCATCGCGAATTTGGGCTTCGATACGGACAAGGTGGTCAGTGGTGGACCGAGCCTCTCGAAACCCACACTGGTATGGGTCAAGTAGCCCACTAATTTCAAGGAAGTGCATCAGGCGCCTGTTAATCATTTTTTTCGAAGACTTTGCAAATACAGCTGGTTAATGCTATTGGCCTGTAGCTGGAAACTGAGGCCGGGTCCTTGCCTTGTTTTAGGATTGGGATAATGATAGCTTCCTTCCAGGCTGAGGGTAGCTCGCCAGAAGACCATATCACATTATACAGAGAAAGGAGAGCTTTCAGGGTTTCAGTGGGAAGGTGTTTTCTGGGTTTCAGTGGGCAGGTGATTAATGTAGTTAGGTGCTGTGTGTACAGAAACGTTGCCTTAAGTTACAGGCCCTGTTGGGGGCCTGTAATGCGGGTTTTCTCTTTTTTGCTTCGCTCCAAAGAGCTGCGCCTTTCCTTCGGCGTGTGCGGCGCCGGAGAAGTATGGCTTCTGTCCATCACCTCTTCTGAGGTGGTGGATGGTGCCTGCTTGGCAGGCACGTTCATGGCAGTTTCGGACCTGACTGCATTTGCAGTGGTCCGGGGTCCAGCAGACTCTGTAGTCTGCTGGCCTTTTTGAACAGGTGGCGGAGCAGTACAGACTGCTCTAGCCGGAGGCGCTTCTGGCACAACCGCAGTCACACTTGGTGTGAATTTCGCGGGTGCCGAAAGACGTGGCACGGCGCCTCGACGCGCCACGTCGGCGAAGAAAGGTTCAGAATTATTGTGTGTACAAAAACGTTGACGTGCCTCTTGAAATGACAGGTTGAACTTTACCTTAAGTTCTAATATTTGTTTCTCTTTTTTTCATGCAGGGCATGATCGGGAGTAGGCAGCGTGATCTCTTTCACAGTTAGCGCAACAGGCTTCTGAAGTGCAGTTTTCGGATACATGTTCACAAGATGCGCACTTCGCACACCTAGCGCGCCCTCTGCACGTTTGGGATCCGTGACCGAAGTGCTGACACTTGAAACATCGGCGAGAATTAGGTATATAAGGTCTGACAGGAAGATTGCAGTAACCAGTTTCAATAGAGTCGGGAAGGTTGCTTGTACCGAAGGTAACTATGATGTGCTTTGTTGGGATCTGTTTATTATCTCGCCTGATTATTATTCTCTGTACTTTCACTACATTTTGTTCTTGCCAGCCTTCGAGCAATTCACTTTCAGAAAGCTCGAGGAGGTCATCATCAGATATGACACCACGCACTGTGTTCATCGACCTATGTGGGCCCACTGATATTGGGATGTTATCAAATGAAACGAGTTTTGTGAGCTTGTCGTACTGAGTCTTGTCGCGAACTTCTAAAAGGAGATCACCATTCCCCATCTTAGTTACTTTATAGCCAGGGCCAATTGCATGTGTGAGCGGTTTCGAGACAATAAATGGGGAAATAGATCGAACTGTTTTCTTTTCATTTTGGCTGTGGATTACATGATACTTGGGGAAGGTCTGTTTAGGCTGTGCAGTAAAGAAGCTGTCATCGGTGCGCCACCTTTTCAGGCGGCGATCAGGGAGTGCAGGAAAAGCGTTTTCAATTAAAAGCATTTTAAATTCGGCGGCGATGGTGGCCACCCAGCACCGAGCCCAACAAGGGGACGCTACAAGGTTGAATAGTGAACACTTGGAGACGCCAGCCATGCATCGCCGCTATAACCGAATATAACTACCCAAGGTTGGGTAACTACACAATGTTAACCCTCGCCGCCAGGAAATTCGGAAGTAAACAGAAAACAGAAGATGACAGGACAGATAAAAAGTCAGAGATAAAGACGAAGATGTAGGGAGAGAGAGAGGTATAGGAAAGCCGACTGCCGATTTCCCCTGTGTGGGTCAGCCCAGGGGTGCCGTCTGCGTGAAGCCGGGGCCAGAGGGGTGTGTTGCCTCTGCCGGAGGGCCTTAACGGTCCAATCACCCAGCGTCGGCTCAACCCCCAGGATCCCCTTTTCCCCGGACACGGCAAAGCCACGCACGGCTAGGCGTGGGAGGGAGTAGAAACTGCCCCGTGAGCTCGGGTCCGTGGTGTCGCTACACACCAAACGCCTGCTTTCACAGGCGCCCCTGCGGGGAAGTGAAAGAGATGTGATACTAAGTTCTATGGAAGAGGAAGTTTTGTTGGCAAGGTTATAGTATGTTGCCTCTTTCCTATTCAACAGACGAGCATCTGATGAAATGAGGAATGGTTCAATGAGACGACCTCGTGCATCACAGCGAGAGTCAACCCACAGACCATTATGTGCGTTCAGGTCCCCAAGGACCAGATAAGATTCAGGTAGTTCGTCTATCAAAGACTGAAATTGAAGTTTTTGAAGACGGTGGTGTGGAGGTATGTACAAAGAGCAGACAGTGACAAGTTTGTTTAGAATAACTGCTCGGACAGCCACCGCCTTTAGGGAAGTTTGAAGGGGTAATTGTGTACATGCTATACCTTGACTAACTATAACCGCTACACCACCGGATGGTGGCATGGCATCATCTCTATCCTTTCGGAAGATTACGTAGTTACGTAAAAAGTTTGTGTTTGTTCGTTTCAAGTGTGTCTCTTGTACACACAGCACTCTAGGATTGTGTTCATGGAGGAGTTCTTGTAAGTCATTGAGGTTTCGAAGAAGGCCTCGGATGTTCAACTGCATATTTCTGTCTGCATATTAAAAGAAGAGATGCTGCTCTGTGTACAGAGAGTATGCTGTGTTAGAGTCAGCTTGTTAATTCAGGTGGCAGGACGGTCGTCCGGCCACGTTATTGGTCATTATTTTTTTTGGCGCGCTCCAAGGAAGCGCGCCGCTCTTTCTGTACCTGGGGTACCATTGTATCCATTGCCTCCTCAAAGCACTGGATGCCCGCACATGCGAGCTGGTGGTTCGGATTTCAGGCCTCACCTGGAGAGGTGAGGCCTTGAGACCAGAGGACCCTGGAGTCTCCGGCCTCAATTTGCTTGGAGGCGGAGTAGACTGAACTACTGCCGCCTTGGGGGCAGGCGCCACAGCCGATGGCTCGCTCTGCGCTGGCCGAAGGGGTGGCGAGGGCTGGTGCGGCGTTGCCCCCTGACGCGCCGCATCAGCATATGTTGCGCCGTAAAATGGTGACACTCTTCGTCTTGCTTCTCTGAATGTGATATTTTCTTTGACTTTAAGAGTGATTATTTCTTTTTCTTTCTTTCAGTTAGGACACGAACGGGAATATGTGGCGTGTTCCCCGTCAAAATTCACGCAGTGAGGCATAGTATTACAGTTATCAGATGGGTGGCCGTGGCTACCACATCTTGCACAAGTTTCCTGACCCCGGCAATTCAGCGAGCCATGACCAAATCGTTGACATTTATAACACCGTCTTGAATTGGGAATGTAGGGACAGACAGAGAGTTTTATGTAGCCGGTGTCTATAGATGAAGGCAGTGTGCTAGATGCGAAAGTGAGTATTAAATGTTTGGTAGGTATTTCTTTGTTGTCGCGTCTGATGACGATTCGTTTCACATCCGTGACATTTTGCTCTTTCCACCCTTCAAGCAGTTCCTGTTCAGACATTTCAAGAATGTCTGCTTCTGAAACAACTCCGCGTGAAGTGTTCATCGATCTATGAGGTGAAACAGATACTGGGATATTACCAAATGCTACGAAACTGCCAAGTTTTTCATAGTGATGTTTTTCAGGCAGCTCAAGGAGAAGGTCTCCGCTAGCCATATTTGTAACCTTGTATGCTGGGCCAAAGACCTCAGTCAGAGATTTGGCAGCAAGAAATGGAGATATGGCTCTGGCTTGTTTTGCTGGCTTTTCACTGTGCACAACATGGAATTTTCGAAAGCATTTTCTCGGTTGGCTGAAAACTGATATTTCATCGGTGCGTCCCCTTTTAAGCGGAAGACGATCTAGGAGACGGGGAAATGCAGGTGTTCCCATAGTAGTGTACTTTTTTTCGGCAGCAATGGCGACCACCCACCATGGAGTCCAACCAGGGGATACTGAAGCACTTAATAGCATAAGGCTGCAGGCTTAAGCCGTACATTGCCACTATAACCAAATATAATTACTCAAGGTTGAGTAACTACACAAAGTTAACCCTTTCCACCAGGAAAATTGGTGAAGTAACAGAAGAAATTAGAAGACAGGATAGATTTAAAGGGGAGAAAAGACGACGGTGTGGGGGAGAGAGAGGGATAGGAAAAGGCGACTGCCGATTTCCCCTGGGTAGGTCATCCCAGGGGTGCCGTCTACGTGAAGCCGGGGCCAAAAGGGTGTGTTGCCTCTGCCGGGGGGCCTTAAAGGTCCAATCACCCGGCGTCGGCTCAACCCCCAGGATCCTTTTTTCCCCGGGCACGGCAGAACCACGCACGACTAGGCGTGGGAGGGAGTCGTAACTCCCCCGTTAGCTCGGGTCCGTGGTGTCGCTACACACCAAACGCCTGCTTTCACAGGCGCTCCTGCGGGGACCATTACAATATGATAAATATGGTAATCTGCAGGTGTCAGGTAATTTACAAACGTAAGAGTTGGGTGTGATTATCCTAAAGTGTTTGTTCTTGTACAAAATAAACCCTAAATTACATTCCACCAACTTGCAAAAACTTGGCACTCCGATACTGCAATGTCTATTTTCCTAAATAACTATCCCTCACATTGGTGCTGCATGTATGCCTTGAGCTTGGCGACATACTTGAGAAGTCGCACGTGGCCAAATCGCTGCAGCTGCTTGGGCTGGGCCGTGTACGAAGGCGTAACGAATAAGTACGTTTATCTTCAGTTACCAATTTAATTTTTACCTTTGGCACATGCGCATGAACACCTCAACACATACACATGAAGATAGTGTGTTTAGTAGTGTTTGTGTTCATTATTTCTGTAAATATTTTACCATTATATTGTGCTTGGTGTTGTCAAAGGTGAGTTGCCAGATACAATTAAGTGCAGCATTTTCCTGCAGAAAGATTTTTTATGCATGGCGAGAAAAATTACAACTATGTTGCTTCATCACTTCATTGTCGGCAGCTCACACAGGTCATCAGCTTTCATCTTGGTGATGTTACAACTTGCAAGGCACTCTAACGATTGATGTCATGCTCATGTTGTATTCTCCTTTTTGTCATTTTACGCTGAAGAACTTGATGATGTGTAGGGCTTAATGGCACAAGGGCCAATTGGTGGCCAAAAAGCGCCATTACAGTGACTAAATATGTGGACAATGATATGGTGCGTGGCTGTATAGGGGCCTTAAAATTCCTCGCGCTAACGCGGGTAAACACATAACTAATAACATCATGGCAATGGCGTAATATGGATAGTAAAAATGGGTGAAAAAAGGTTTCGATAGTAAAAGCATGCGTAAATATATTTGGCACTAGCACAAATGCCTCATCAGCGCCCTTGTGTCCAAGGGCTGCGAGGCAAGTGCTTTTAAATGTAGTCACTGCAGCAGCAACCTCTCTTGAGAGGTCAGGCTACGCAATGCCTGGGTGTATTACATGGTAAAAACCGACATCTCTTAAAAAAGCTAGCAATGATTTATGAGTGAAAAGTGGTTCCCTACCGACAAACATTGCGGGGTGTAATGGTATATGTTGTCGGTAGGCTAATGGAAAGTGTTGTCTTCTTAGAGTGTCTAATTGTTTACACTGAATTAAAACGTGAAGAACTGTTAATGCCTCACCACATCTGTCACGCAATGGTGGATCGCCACCGGACAAAAGATATGAGTGTGTCGTGCGTGTCTTTCTCTCCTGAGCCTTGTTAATGTCACCTCTGTTAGACGTGATTTTGATACTGGTGGCCAATGGCCAAGGTGTGGCTTAATAATGTGTAGTTTGTTTTGTGTGTCTGTATCCCACTTGCTCTGCCAGAATACCCTGAAGTTTCGTTTGAGAGACGGCTTAAGAACAATTGATTGATTGATTGATTGATTGATTGATTGATATGTGGGGTTTAACGTCTCAAAACCACCTTATGATTATGAGACGCCGTAGTGGAGGGCTCCGGAAATTTCGACCACCGGGGTCTTTAACGTGCACCCAAATCTGAGCGCACGGGCCTACATTTCCGCCTCCATCGGAAATGCAGCCGCCGCAGCCGGGATTCGAACCCGCGACCTGCGGGTCCACAGCCGAGTACCGTAGCCACTAGACCACCGCGGCGGTGCGGCTTAAGATCAAGGGCCGGGTTAGATATGGGTGTAGGGCCAGTGCTTTTGTGGACGGATGCAGCGAGCTGATGATGATGATGTGGGGCGCTTTGTGGCGCAAGGGCCAATTGATGGCCAAAGAGCGCCATTTCGATGAGTAGAGATGCGAACAATGATATGTTGCGTGGCTGTATAGGGGCCTTAAAATTCCTCGCGAGAATGCGGGCAAAAACATAAGTATTAAGATCATGACAGTGGCGTGATATGCATAGTAAAAAGGGTGACAAAGGTTTTGATAATAAAAACATGTAAAAATATTTGGCACCAGCACAAGTGCCTCATCAGCGCCCTTGTGTCCAAGAGCTGCGAGGCAAGTGCTTTTAAATGTAGTCACTGCAGCAGCAACCTCTCTTGAGATTTCATGCTACGCTTTGCCTTGGTATATTACAGGGCAAAAACCGACATCTCTTAAAAAAGCTAGCAATGACTTATGGGTGAAAAGTGGTTCCCTACCGACAAACATTCAATGGTATATGTTGTCGGTAGGGTAATGGAAAGTGTTGTCTTCATAAAGTGTCTAATTGTTTACATTGCATTAAAACATGAAGAACTGTTAATGCCTCACCACATTTATGACACAATGGTGAATCGCCACCGGACAAAAGATGTGTGTGTGTCGTGTATGTGTGTCCTATCCTGAGTCTCGTTAGTATTATCTCTGTATGACGCGATTTTGATACTGGCAGCCAATGACCAAGGTGTGGCTTAATAACGTGTAGTTTGTTTTGTGTGTGTGTATCCCACTTGCTCTGCCAGTAGTCCCTGAGGTTTCGTTTGAGAGACGGCTTAAGATCAAGGGCCGGGATTAATATGGGTGTAGGGGCAGTGCTTTTGTGGACGGATGCAGCGAGCTGATCCGCCCTCACGTTGCCTTGGATCTCACGGTGCCCTGGCACCCAGCACACTACAACATGGTGTTTGAATGTGGAGAGTGTGCACAAAAAGGAGTAAAGTGAGACAAGGACCGGGTTTTTTTGTATTTTAAGACTGTGCAGAGCCGTTACCACACTGAGGGAGTCCCTATAAATTACTGCTTTTTGTATTTGTAATTGCTTGATGTGTTTAGCCGCCACAAGTATTGCATAAACTTCCGCTGTGAAGATACTTGGGCCTGGATGTAGAGGGCCAGCATCCGAAAAGGATGGGCCGACAGCAGCGTAGGACACAGAGGAGTTAGACTTGGAGGCATCTGTAAAGAACTCAGGACGTGTGTATTTGTGTTGAAGTACCAGGAAGTATGTTCGGATATGGGCAATAGGTGCATGTTTTGTAACTTCTAGAAAAGACACATCGCAGTCTATAGTCTGCCATTGCCACGGTGGCGGGTATGCTACAGGAGCCATTAAACTATGTTCAAGTGAGACTCCAGCTTCCTCAGCTAGACTCTTCAGGCGAACTGAGAAGGGCTGCCTCATCGAAGGCCTGTTTTGAAACAGAGTTGAGCTCCACAAATCATTAATTGTAGAGTATGACGGGTGCTTCTTGTCTGCTTTCACCTTAAGGAAATAAACAAAGGACATGTAAGTTCTCTGCAGATGAAACGACCACTCTTTTGACTCAACATAAAGGCTTTCTACAGGGCTGGTGCGAAAAGCACCCGTAGAAAGATGGATGCCCAAATCGTACACGGGATCTAGCATCTTCAAAGCACTTTGAGTCGCAGACTGATAAACAATGGCCCCATAATCTAAGCGGGTGCGAATGAGGCTTCTATACAGGTTCATGAGAGATTGCCTGTCACTACCCCACGTAGTACGTGACAACACTTTTAAAACATTCATGGCTTTTAAACATTTTGTTTTTAGATACTTAATATGCGGTACTAAGGTCAACTTGTTGTCCAAGATTAATCCTAAGAATTTATGCTCCGTATTAACAGACAGACGTTGACCGTTCAGTTCAATGTCGGGTTCTGAGTGCATGCCTCTCTTTCGGGAGAACAAGACACACGTGCTTTTTTGTGGGTTCAGTCGGAATCCGTTTTCCTCTGCCCATTTGAAGACCTTGTTTAAACCTAACTGAACCTGCCGCTCACACATTGCCAGATTGCGAGATCTAAAGCAGAGCTGGAAGTCATCGACATATGTACGGTAAAACATATACCGAGGAATGGAGGAGCGCAAGGAATTCATTTTGACGAGAAAAAGTGTGCAGCTAAGTACACCACCTAGTGGCACGCCTTTTTCCTGGACAAATAATCGGGTAAGAACGGTGCCCACTCGGACACGGAATGTCTGGTTTGACAGGTAACTTTCGATTATGTGAAACATTCTTCCGCGCACGCCAAGGTGGGACAGGTCTCTTAGAATTCCTAAACGCCATGTTGTATCATAAGCCTTTTCGATATCGAGGAATACAGAGAGAAAATATTGTTTACGGACGAAGGCGTCCCTGATCTGAGCCTCGATACGAACAAGGTTGTCTGTGGTGGATCTACTTTCTCGAAACCCGCACTGAATTGGGTCGAGCAAATTGTTTGTTTCAAGAAAATGTACAAGTCGGCAGTTTATCATTTTTTCGAAGACTTTGCACAAGCAACTTGTAAGTGCACTAGGCCTATAACTCGAAAGCAAAGAAGCGTCCTTGCCCTCTTTCAAAATGGGAATAATAATAGCCTCTTTCCAGGAGGTAGGGATAGTGCCAGAAAACCAGATAGCGTTCTACAAACAAAGTAAGGTTTTTCGTCTTTCGATTGGTAGGTTTTTCAACATTTCGTACGCCACACGGTCAGAACCTGGGGCAGAAGTACTGCAGGAGTTTAGAGACGTTCGCAGCTCCGCTAGACTGAAAGCTTGGTTATATGCCTCGTATCTAGTGCATTTGTGTTCGAGTTTCTGCTTTTCCATTCTTGTTCTGTATCTTTGGAAAGTGTCAGTATAGTGGGACGAGCTGGATACGCGTTCGAAGTGTACTCCGAGGAAGTTTGCCTGATCTTCCAAGGTATCAGCCTGAGTGTTTACGAGTAAAAGTGTGTGTACTTGTTTTCCTGCTATCCTACCAACCATGTTCCAGACTTTTGCCTCCTGTGTGTATGAATTGATCCCTGACAAAAACTTCTGCCAGCTTTCTCTCCTGGCCTGCCGACGCGTTCTGCTGCCTTGAGACTTCGGCTGTCGGTGAGTTCCGAAGCAGCCTCCAAGCTCTGTTCTGCTGTTTGCGCGCGTTTCAGCATTCAGAGTTCCACCATGGCACACGCCGTTTTCCAGGGTGTCCATTTGTTTGTGGGATGCATTTTGTTGCAGCATCAATCAAAAACGCTGTGAAGTAGTTGACAGCAACAACAATGTTCGAAGTACATATGTCATTCCAACCTAGACGAGCGATGGTATAAAACTGTTCCCAGTCGGCTCTATTTATGAGCCACTTGGGAACACGTGGGGGACACTCAGTTACTGTAGTTGTGCTGAAAACTACGGGGAAGTGGTCACTTCCGTGCAGATTACTGACGTCTTTCCACTGGAGTAGAGGCACAAGAGATGGAGATACTACGCTTAGGTCTATGGAGGAGTAGGTGTTATTAGCGAGATTATAATAGGTTGGTTCTTTTCAATTTAGGAGACACGCGCTCAACGAGAGAAGGAACTGTTCGATCAGTCGACCTGCGCGTCATACCGAGAGTCACCCCATAGCCTGCTATGCGCATTAAATTCTCCAAGGAGAACATAAGGCTCCGGAAGTTCATCAATTAAAGAGTGTAAATCACGTTTTTGCAGCTGATACCAAGGAGGAGTGTAAATAGTGAAGATTATGATCAGTTTATCAAAAAGAACCGCTCGAAAAACTGCCTCAAGAGATGTTTGAAGTTGTAAGTGTGTGCATGCAATTCCTTGATTCACTATGATGGCAACACCTCCGGATGATGTCTTGGCATCAACACGGTCTTTCGGAAAATAACGTATTCACGAAGAAAATTTGTGTGTTTTTAATTAAGGTGTGTTTCTTGTACACACAGCACTTTTGGTGAGTGTTCGTGTAAGAGTTCTTGGATGTCGTCAAGGTTTCTGAGAAGGCCCCTGACGTTCCATTGTATAATTTGAGTGTTCATGGTGAATGTAGAATAGTGCTGTGTGTACGAAAAGCGAGTGGCTGCTTAGACAGGGAGTTTGAGTTCACTTACCAGGGCCGTCACCAGGCCCTGTTATCTGCTTTTTTGTTTTCTTGGCGCGCTCCAAGGAGCCACACCGCTCTTTCGGCACCAAGGGTACCGACATATCCATTGCCTTCTCGGAGGCACTGGATGGCCGCACGTGCGGGCTCTTAGTTCGAATTTCGGGCCTCGCCTGGTGAAGTGAGGCCTTGAGACCCGAGGATTCTGGAGTCTCTGGTCTCTGCTTGGAAGTAGGTGGTGTAGCCTGGGCTACAGCCGCCTTGGGGGCAGGTGCCATAACCACCGGCTCGGTATGCGCGGGCCGAAGGGGTGGCGAGGGCTGGTGCGGCGGTGCCACTTGACGCGCCGCATCAGCGTATGTAGGTCCATAGAATGGAGCGACTCTTCGCCGTGCTTCCTTAAATGTAATGTTCTCCTTCACCTTCAACGTATTTATTTCTTTTTCTTTTTTCCAGTATCTGCAGGAGCGTGAATATGCGGCATGGTTTCCTTCGCAGTTTACACAGTGTGGCAGTTGTTTGCAGATCTCGGACACGTGGCTTAGGACTCCACATTGTGCACAAGTCTGGCAACCACGACAGGATTTAGAGCCACGGCCATACCTCTGGCATTGGAAGGCGCGACGAGGGTTTGGTATGTACGGCCTGACAGATGTCTTCGTGTACCCTGTTTGAATAGATTCCGGTAGTTTACTGGATGCAAACGTGAGTATTAAGTGTTTTGTCGGTGTTTCCTTATTATCTCTTCTGATGATGATTCTCTGTACATTAGTGACATTTTGGCTCTTCCACCCCTCCAAAAGTTCAGTCTCAGTCAACTCAAGTAAGTTCATGTCAGATACCACTCCGCGAGTTAAGTTCATTTATCTATATGGTGTTATGGTTATTGGTATGCCACCGAAATCTGAAAGATGGTCTAGCTTTTCAAATTGTTCTTTGTCACGGCTTGCGAGGAGAAGGTTTCCGCTAGCCATTTTGGTTACCTTCTATCCTGTGCCAAGAGTTTCGGTAAGACATCTAGAAACTAGGAAAGGAGGGACGGTCCTGGCTTGCTTTTCAGTTTTTTCAAAGTGGATAACATGAAAGTGAGGATATGTTTCTTTTGGCTGGTTGAAAAAGTTTATAACATCGGTGCGTACCCGCTTTAAGCCGGTACGATTAGACAGTAGGGGGAATGCTCTATGCATGCCTGTCTTATTTTTGTTCAGCAGCGTTGGCGGCCACCCACCACGGAGCCCAACGAGGGGACGCTACAAGTTTGCGGATGCCTAAACCTGCAGATTCCAGCCGTACAACGCCACTATAACCCAATGCGCCTAGACCAAGGTAGGCTATTTGCACAGGGTTAACCATAGCCGCCAGGAAGTTTGGAAGTAAACGGAAGAGAGTAGAAGACAGGACAGATAAATAGTAAGAGATAACGATGAAGATGTAGGGAGAGAGAGATAGGAAAAGGCGACTGCCGATTTCCCCTGGGTGGGTCAGCCCAGGGGTGCCGTCTACGTGAAGCCGGGGCCAAAGGGGTGTGTTGTCTCTGCCGGGGGGCCTTAAGGGTCCAATCACCCAGCGTCGGCTCAATCTTCAGGATCCCCTTTTCCCCGGACACGGCAAAGCCACGCACGGCTAGGCGTGGGAGGGAGTAGAAACTCCCCCGTTAGCTCGAGTCCGTGGTGTCGCTACACACCAAACGCCTACTTGCGCAGGCGCCCCTGCGGGGTCTGCTTTCACCTTAAGAAAGTATACAAAGGACATGTAAGTTCTCTGTAGATGAAGCGACCATTCATTTGACTCAACGTAAAGGCTTTCTACAGGGCTGGTGCGAAAAGCACCCGCAGGAAGGCGGATGCCCAAATGGTGCACGGGGTCCAGCATCTTCAAAGCACTTTGAGTTGCAGACTGATAAACAACGGCCCCATAATCTAAGCGGGTGCGAATGAGGCTTCGATACAGATTCATGAGGCATTGCCTATCACTACACCAAGTAGTACGTGACAACACTTTTATAACATTCATGGCTTTTAAACATTTTGTTTTGAAATACTTGATGTGCGGTACGAAGGTCAACTTGTTGTCCAAGATTAGGCCTAAGAGTTTATGCTCGGCTTTGACAGGCAGACGTTGCCCATTCAGTCGAATGTCAGGTTCCGACTGCATGCCTCTCTTTCGAGAGAACAAGACACACGTGCTTTTTTGTGGGTTAAGTCGAAGTCCGTTTTCATCTGCCCATTTGGAGACCTTGTTTAAACCCAGCTGAACCTCCCGCTCACACAATGCCAAGTTGCTTGACTTGAAGGCACGCAGAACGTCGTCGACATATGTACAATAGAACATATTGCGGGGGATAGACAAGTGCAAGGAATTCATTTTGTAGTGAATAAGAAAGACGTTGATGCCATTCGGTCAGCTATCATCAGCACAAGAAAAGGCACGAGATCGGCGATCGAGCACCGTCATCTGGGTTTGCCTGCGTTCCTTTAGAGCTACCACCCGCTTGCTCAGTCCTTCAATAAACCCCCTTTACATTTGGTGGATCGTGCTGGGCAACTACATCACCTACACCCTGGAACTCCGATCCCGCACCCTGCCGTAAACCATGCAAGTTGACGCTGCCCAACAGACAGCACCTCTCGCGGCTGCTACTTGCCCCGGCCCGGTTCACCAGCGAGACCCCCCGATCTTTTCGGACGCCAAAGACCAGGACGTCGAGGACTGGCTGTCGTCCTACGAAAAAGTCAGTGGACCAAACAGGTGGGATGACGCTGCTAAGTTGAGCACCGTCAACTTTTACTTGGCTAATGTGGCGAAACTGTGGTACACAAACCACGAATCCGAGTTCGAGAACTGGGCCACTTTCAAGCAGGCAATATCTTCGGTTTTTGGTCGCCCTGCCGTGCGGAAGTTGCGCGCCAAACAACGCCTGCGCTCACGGGCACAAGAACCTGGCGAAACGTTTACCGCCTATATCGAAGATATACTCGATCTCTGCAAGCGCGTCGATGCCGCAATGAGCGAAAGTGCCAAGATCCAGCACATTATGAAAGGTGTTGATGACGACATCTTTCAAAGGCTCCTGGCGAAGTCTCCTGGCACGGTGTCTGAAGTGGTAACTCTGTGCCAGAACTACGACGAATTGCGACGGCAACGAGCTCTCACCCGTCGTCCATTTCAGCCTAACCAACCACTCGCTGCCCTGGACGTCGTACCTGACCACTCCCGCCTTCTAGCACAAATGAAAGACTTTGTGCGTGAGGAGGTCGCACGTCAGCTTTCCCTCCTACCGTTTTGTCAGCGCCAAGAGCTCCCGCTGCAGCAGCAAGAGCAACCACCGACACCGTTAGCTCCCATGCTCCGACATGCACTTCAGGACCAGATTGCCGAGGCTATGCCAGTGCCCTTTCAGCAGCAAGTTGTCGCCGCGCCTCTTACTTATGCTGACGCAGTAAAGAGGCAGCAGCCACACCAGCCCTCGCCGTTCAATGGACTGCCGCATGTCACCGCTCCTACTCAGTCTTCCGTCGCATGGGCTCCTCCCCTCACTACCACAGCCTCGACTCAGCCGTATGCCACGTGGGCGGCGCCCCTTGCTGCAAATGCCTGGCGAACGCGCGATAACCGGCCGATTTGTTTTGCGTGCGGCGGACCTGGCCATATCTCCCGATACTGCCGTCGTCGCGTGCCTGCCTACACAGACGTCCGACCACGAAGCAATTACATGGACCGACCACCTTTTGGTTATGAAAGTTCGGATCGTCAGTCAAACACGTCTTCACGTGACTATCCGGCAACTTCGTCTCGTCGCTCACCTTCACCCAATCGACGCTCCTTGTCACCCATGCGTCCACGACCAGCCCCTCAAAATGAGGGAAACTAGCCGTCGCAGTTCAAGGGGCAAGAACTGCGCTATCGAAATGTTCAAGTCCTCGCACCTTGCCGTCAAATATCGTCGAAGTTTTTGTAGACGGCGCCCATGCATACGCTCTTGTGGATACCGGTGCCGCTGTGTCTGTTATAGACGCCAAACTTTGCCGCAAGCTCCGAAAGGTGACCACGCCGCTTGATATGTTCTTACGTGCAGCAAATGGAGAACCTGTTCGACCTATAGCCGCCTGCACTGCCCGACTCAAAATTGCGGAGGACCACTACATTGTTGAGTTTATCGTCCTTTCCTCGTGCTCTCATGACATCATACTTGGCTGGGATTTCCTATCTTGTAATCGTGCCGTTATAGATTGTGCCCGTTCCGAACTTGAACTGCTTCCGTTCTTCGAGCAGCCCTACGACCACACTAATCAAGCCGCGCACAAGCTAGTTGTCAGAGAAGACACTGACATTCCACCGACAACAGCTGTTTTGCTCTCTGTGGTCTCCGACGGCATGCGTGATGAAGTAGCATTTTTCAAGCCATCACGCCTCCTTCTAAGTCGGAAACCACTTCTGCTCCCTTATTCAGCCCTCTCAATTTCTAATGGAGCCAGTGCTCTCTGCCTTACCAATCCCTTTCCGCATACCATCAAACTGTGTAAAGGCGAGTCTCTTGGATGCGTACAGCCCATTGATAACGGACAAATTTTTACCGTGCCGCAAGAATCATCTCAAAAAGACCTCGCCGCCGTCAGTGCTCTTAACCACTCTGATCTACAGGCTTCCAAAGTGTTCGATTCAGCGATCGCAGACGGACTGTCACCATCTGAACGATCTGAACTCCTCCAACTGCTGTACCAGTACCGCGAATCCTTCGATGTTGTTCAACCTTCACTTGGCCGCACTTCTACCACTCTACATTACATCGATACCGGCTCCCATGCGCCACTACGACAGCGACCATATCGTGTTTCTGCGGTGGAACGCCAAGTTATTACCGAACAGGTGAACGATATGCTGCAACGCGGCGTCATTCAACCTTCACAAAGTCGATGGGCCTCACCTGTAGTGCTCGTTAAAAAAAGGATGGTTCCGTTCGCTTCTGCGTGGATTACCGGCGCCAAAATAAGATCACTCAAAGAGACGTGTATCCTTTACCCAGGATTGACGATGCCCTTAATACTTTACAAGGTGCCGAGTTTTTTCATCATATTATTTGCGCTCAGGGTACTGGCAGGTCCCTCTTACAGATGCCGATCGACCAAAAACAGCCTTCGTCGCACCGGACGGTCTGTATGAGTTTAATGTCATGCCCTTCGGCTTCTGCAATGCGCCTGCCACCTTCGAGCGCATGATGGACTCGGTTCTTCGGGGTTTGAAATGGCAAATCTGTCTCTGCTATCTCGATGATATAGTCGTCTTTGCGCCAGGTTTTGAAACACATCTCAAGTGCCTCAAGCGCGTCCTCACGTGCCTGAAGAATGCTCAGCTCCAACTTAACCTCAAGAAGTGTCACTTCGCTGCTCGGCAACTTACGATTCTCGAGCACGTCGTATCAAAGGACGGTATACTTCCAGACCCGGCTAAATTACGTGCTGTCGCCGACTTCTCCAAACCAACGACTATGAAGCAGTTACGGAGCTTCGTGGGGTTATGCTCCTACTTTCACCGGTTCGTGCGCAACTTCGCCTCTATCATTGCGCCTTTGACCGAACTTATAGGCTGCACCACTGATATTTCGTCATGGTCTTCTGAGTGTGACCAAGCCTTCTGTACCCTTCGTCGTCTCCTCACTTCGCCACTAATACTGCGTCACTAAGATCCTAAGCAGCAACTCAGGTCCACACCGACGCCAGTGGTGTCGGCCTCGGTGCGCTTCTCGCGAAACGCAAGCCTGGATTTGCCGAGTATGTCATCGCCTACGCCAGCAGAACTCTTACCAAGGCTGAATCAAACTACAGCGTCACCGAGAAAGAATGCTTGGCGATCGTTTGGGCGCTTGTCAAGTTCCGCTCATACATTTATGGCCGTGCTTTTGATGTAATAACGGACCACCACGCATTATGCTGGTTATCTTCGCTTAAGAACCCATCGGGTCCTCTTGCCCGTTGGGCTCTTCGGCTTCAAGAATATGACATTCGCGTGGTATATCGTTTCGGCCACAAGCATGCCGATGCTGATGCACTGTCCCCGGACATCGCATCTGTTTCCTCGGACAACACGTTCTCAGCGCTTGACGAGGACACCATCTCTTCTGCACAACGCAATGACCCATGGATCGCTTCGCTTCTTGATGCGTTATCCGAGGCACCGACACTTCCAACCACTCGAACCCTGCGCCGCCAGGCTCCGCACTTCAGTATTTGGGATGGCCTTTTGTACCGGCGCCACTATTCAGCAGATGGTAGGAAATGGCTACTAGTCATTCCCCGAACGCTGCGCTCTACCATCTGTGCGTCGTTTCATTCCGACCCGCATTGTGCTCACGCCGGTGTTTTCAAGACCTACGAGCGCCTAAGAAAAAGGTATTACTGGCGCGGAATGTTTACCTTCGTCCACCAGTTCATTCGCGGCTGCCACGAATGTCAGCGGCGGAAAAGTCCGCCACATCCTGCAACAGGTTCATTGCAGCCACGTCCATGCCCAGACCGCCCATTCGACCGTGTAGGAATTGACCTCTACAGACCACTACCATTAACAACGGCAGGCAACCGATGGGCTATCGTAGCAGTGGATCATCTAACACGATACGCTGAAACTGCTGCTCTCCCCACAGCTGCAGCACAAGACGTCGCAACTTTCATAGTCAATCGTTTTGTGCTTCGTCATGGTCCTCCTCGAGAACTCCTCAGTGACCGAGGGCGTGTTTTCCTATCCGATGTAATACAAGCACTTCTTCAACAGTGCCATATTGTTCACCGGAAGAGTACAGCCTACCACACACAGACGAACGGCTTGACTGAGCGGTTTAATCGTACTCTGGGACACATGCTTGCTACGCATGTCGCTTCTGATCAAACAAACTAGGACCTCGTTCTCCCATTTGTGACATACGCGTATAACACTGCTACGCAAGTCACTACCGGGTTTTCTCCAATTTTTCTCCTGTACGGTCGCGAACCATCGCACATCATCGACACTTTACTGCCATACTCGCCAGATCCCTCCAAATACAAGCTTGTCTCGGAAGCCGCTCGTTACGCAGAAGAGTGCCGCAAGCTAGCCAAGCGGCTTACTACATCCGACCAACAGCGCCAGAAGGACATCCGTGATGACGACCATCGTTCTGCACCAACGTTCGTTCCTGGAGCACTTGTATGGCTTCATGTACCGCCCTGTGCCCCTGGTGTATCACCCAAGCGCTTTCTAATTATCATGGTCCCTACCACGTGGTCGAGCGTACTTCACCCGTGAACTACGCCATTGAACCCCTCACGCCACCGAGCGACCGTCGTTGGCGTGGACGTGATATCGTTCACGTAAACCGTCTGAAGCCATACTTTGACCCGCTTGTCCCCACGTGTTAGATCGCCAGGATAGCTTCAACTTTTTCGCCGGGGGTAATTGTAGTGAATAAGAAAGACGTTGATACCATCAGGTCAGCTATCATCAGCACAAGAAAAGGCACGAGATCGGCGATCAAGCACCGTCATCTGGGTCTGCCTGCGTTCCTTTAGAGCTACCACCCGCTTGCTCAGTCCTTCAATAAACCCCCTTTACAATTTTGATAATAAAAGGTGTGCAACTAAGTACACCACCTTGCGGCACGCCTATTTCCTGGACAAATGTTTGGGAGAGAACACTGCCCACACGGACACGCAATGTCCGGTTTGACAGGTAACTTTCGATTATGTGAAACAGTCTTCCGCGCACACCAAGGTGGGACAGGTCTCTTAGAATTCCAAAACGCCATGTTGTATCATAAGCTTTTTCGATATCGAGGAACATAGAGAGAAAATATTGTTTATGGACGAAGGCGTCCCTGATCTGTGCCTCGATACGAACAAGGTGGTCTGTGGTGGATCTACTTTCTCGAAACCCGCACTGAATTGGGTCGAGCAAATTGTTTGTTTCAAGAAAATGTACAAGTCGGCAGTTTATCAATTTTTCGAAGACTTTGCACGAGCAACTTGTAAGTGCAATTGGCCTATAACTCGAAGCCAAAGAAGGGTCCTTGCCCTCTTTCAAAATGGGAATAACATTAGCCTCTTTCCAGGAGGTAGGAATAGTGCCAGAAAACCAGATAGCGTTGTACAAACAAAGTAAGGTTTTTAGTCTTTCAATTGGTAGGTTTTTTAACATATCATACACCACATGGTCAGAACCTGGGGCAGAAGTACTGTAGGAGTTTAGAGACATTCGCAGCTCAGCTAGACTGAAAGCTTGGTTATATGCCTCGAATCTAGTGCATTTGTGACCAAGTTTCTGCTTTTCTATTCTTGTTCTGTATCTTTGGAAAGTGTAAGTATAGTGGGACGAGCTGGCTACCCGTTCGAAATGTGCACCGAGGAAGTTTGCCTGATCTTCAAAGGTATCACCCTGATTGTTTACGAGTAAAAGTGTGTGTACTTGTTTTCCTGCTATCCTACCGACCATGTTCCAGACTTTAGCCTCCTGTGTGTATGAATTGATCCCTGACAAAAACTTCTGCCAGCTTTTATCTTCTGGCCTGCCGACGCGTTCTCCTGCCTTGAGACTTTATTTTCTTGAAGGTGTCAAGATTTTCGGCTGTCGGTGAGTTCCGAAGCACCCTCCAAGCTCTGTTCTGCTGTTTGCGCGCGTTTCAGCATTCAGAGTTCCACCATGGCACACGCCGTTTTCCAGGATGTCCATATGTTTGTAAATGCATTTTGTTGAAGCATCAATCAAAAACGCTGTGAAGTAGTTGACAGCAGCATCAATGTTCAAAGTACATATGTCAGTCCAACCTAGACGAGCGATGGTATAAAACTGTACCCAGTCGGCTCTATTTATGAGCCACTTGGGAACACGTAGTGGACACTCAGTTACTGTAGTTGTGCTCAAAACTACGGGGAAGTGGTCACTTCCGTACAGATTACTGACGACTTTGCACTGGAGTAGAGGCACAAGAGATGGAGATACTATGCTTAGGTCTATGGAGGAGTAGGTGTTATTAGCGAGATTATAATAGGTTGGTTCTTTTCGATTTACGAGACACGCACTCGTCGAGAGAAGAAACTGTTCACTCAGTCGACCTCGCGCGTCATACCGAGAGTCACCCCATAGCCTGCTATGCGCATTAAAGTCTCCAAAGAGAACATAAGGCTCCGGAACTTCATCAATTAAAGAGTGTAAATCACGTTTTTGCAGCTGATAGCTAGGAGGAATGTAAATAGTACAGATTGTGATTAGTTTATCAAAAAGAACCGCTCGAACAGCCACTGCCTCAAGAGATGTTTGGAGTTGTAAGTGTGTGCATGCAATTCCTTGATTCACTATGATGGCAACACCTCCGGATGATGTCTTGGCATCAACACGGTCCTTCAGAAAATAACGTATTTACGAAGAAAATTTGTGTGTTTTGAATTGAGGTGTGTTTCTTGTACACACAGCACTTTTGGTGAGTGTTCGTGTAAGAGTTCTTGGATGTCGTCAAGGTTTCTGAGAAGGCCCCTGACGTTCCATTGTATAATTTGAGTGTTCATGGTGAATGTAGAATAGTGCTGTGTGTACGAAAAGCGAGTGGCTGTTTAGACAGGGAGTTTGAGTTCACTTAACAGGGCCGTCACCAGGCCCTGTTATCTGCTTTTTTTGTTTTCTTGGCGCGCTCCAAGGAGCCACGGCGCTCTTTCGGCACCAAGGGTACCGACATATCCATTGCCTCCTCGGAGGCAGTGGATGGCCGCACATGCGGGCTGTTAGTTCGAATTTCGGGCCTCGCCTGGTGAGGTGAGGCCTTGAGACCCGAGGACTCTGGAGTCTCCGGTCTCTGTTTGGGAGTAGGCGGTGTAGCCTGGGCTGCAACCGCCTTGGGGGCAGGTGCCACAACCACCGGCTCGGTATGCGCGGGCCGAAGGGGTGGCGAGGGCTGGTGCGGCGGCGCCCCTTGACGCGCCGCATCAGCGTATGTAGGTCCATAGAATGGAGCGACTGTTTGCCGTGCTTCATTAAATGTAATATTCTCCTTCATCTCCAACGTAATTATTTCTTTTTCTTTTTTCCAGTATGTGCAGGAGCGTGGATATGCGGCATGGTTTCCTTCGCAGTTTACACAGTGTGGCGGTTGTTTGCAGTTCTCAGACACGTGGCCTAGTACTCCACATTGTGCACAAGTCTGGCAACCACGACCAGTTTTAGAGCCATGGCCATGCCTCTGGCATTGGAAGCAACGACGAGGGTTTGGTATTTACGGCCTGATATATGTCTTCGTGTACCCTGTTTGAATAGATTCCGGTAGTTTACTGGATGCAAACGTGAGTATTAAGTGTTTTGTCGGTGTTTCCTTATTATCTCTTCTGATGATGATTCTCTGTACATTAGTGATATTTTGGCTCTTCCACCCCTCCAAAAGTTCAGTCTCAGTCAAGTCAAGTAAGTCCATGTCAGATAGTACACCACATTGTGGCACGCCTGTTTCCTGGACAAATGTTTGGGAGAAAACACTGCCCACGCGGACACGGAATGTCCGGTTTGACAGGTAACTTTCGATTATGTGAAACAGTCTTCTGCGCACACCAAGGTGGGACAGGTCTCTTAGAATTCCAAAACGCCATGTTGTATCATAAGCCTTTTCGATATCGAGGAACACAGAGAGAAAATATTGTTTATGGACGAAGGCGTCTCTGATCTGTGCCTCAATACGAACAAGGTGGTCTGTGGTGAATCTACTTTCTCGAAACACGCACTGAAATGGGTCGAGCAAATTGTTTGTTTCAAGTATATGTACAAGTCCGCAGTTTATCATTTTTTCGAAGACTTTGCACAAGCAGTTTGTAAGTGAAATAGGCCTATAACTTGAAGCTAAAGAAGGGTCCTTGCCCTTTTTCAAAATGGTAATAATAATGGCCTCTTTCCAGGAGGTAGGGATAGTGCCAGAAAACCAGATAGCATTGTACAAACAAGGTAAGGTTTTTCGTGTTTCGGCTGGTAGGTTTTTTAACATTTCATACACCGCATGGTCAGAACCTGGGGCAGAAATACTGCAGGAGTCTAGAGATGTTCGGAGCTCAGCTAGACTGAAAGCTTGGTTATATGCCTCGTATCTAGCGGATTTGTGTTCGAGTTTCTGCTTTTCTAGTCTTGTTCTGTATTTTTGGAAAGTTTCACTATAGTGGGCCGAGCTGGATACCCGTTCGAAGTGTGAACCGAGGAAGTTTGCCTGATCTTCCAAGGTATCACCCTGAGTGTTTACGAGTGGGAGTGAGTATAGTTGTCTTCCTGCTACCCTACGAACCATGTTCCAGACTTTGGCCTCTTGTGTATATGAATTTATCCCTGATAAAAACTTGTGCCAGCTTTCTCTTCTGGCCTGCCGACGCGTTCTCCTGCCTCGAGATTTTATTTTCTTAAAGCTCTCAAGGTTTTCCGCTGTCGGCGAATTCCGCAGGAACCTCCATGCCCTGTTCTGTTCCTTTTGCGCATTCTGACACTCGGTGTTCCACCACGAGACGTGTCGTTTGCCGGGCAGTCCAGATGTTTGTGGAATGCACTTGGCTTCTGCGTCAGTAAGAAAAGCCGTGAAGTACTGCACCGCTTCATCTATGCCTAATCTGCATATGTCAGTCCAATTTAGGTGAGTAAGCTTTTGAAATTGTTCCCAGTCGGCTTTCTTTACCAGCCATTAGGGAACATGTGGAGGACATTCATATTGCCACCTGATATGATTGGGTGAGATCCGGGAGTGGAAGAAGACAAAGACGATCTCTCTGAGCTGCTGCTTGGCTAGTTGACTCCACGAACCCAATAAACCAAGTTTGTCTTAAGAAACGTGACAAGACTGGTGGAGTTGCTGGGTACAACGTCTCACGATCCACCCGATGCCCAATACCCCGTCCAGCAGCCGGAACACAAGCCCTGCACCCGTGGACACTCCTGTTCACAGAGTAAGCCGCCGCCAACGAGGCCTACCACCTGAGACACCAACCACTGACGCAGCGGCTATGACTTCGATACAAGATCCCGTGCAAGCTCCGACACCTTCCACGCCGATCTACTGCACCGTCCAGAACCCGCTCATGCCTGGCCCCTTTCATGGAGAGCAGCATGAAGATGTTGACGACTGGCTGGGTGAGTTCGAACGTGTCGCAGCGATAAATGATGCCGCGAAGCTCCGGAACGTGTACACTTGCCTGAAGGACGGTGCCAAGACGTGGTTTTTGAACAGGGATGATGTTCTGACATCTTGGCGCGAGTTCAGCGTCGCCTTCTGGAGACCTACAGGAGTCCCGACCGCCGCGAACGAGTGGAGCGTGCGCTACAATCACGCATCCAGATGCCAAACGAGACCGTCTCGATGTACGTTGAGGACATGACACGGCTTTTCAAGCGAGTGGATCCTGCTATGGCAGAAGAAAAAAAGTTGCGCCACCTCAGGCGTGGTGTGAAGGAACAACTTTTTGCTGGTTTGGTGCGTAGTCCCCCTAAGAGTGTTGCTGAGTTCCTTACTGAAGCGGCAACAATGGAGCAAGTACTGCACCAACGGTCTGCCCTGTTTGACCGTCAAGTGAATGCTGCCTCAACTCCCGAAATTTTCGCCACCCCTGGGAGTAAGAGCCCCGAATGGATTCGCGAGATCATCCGATCTGTCGTCCGGGAAGAAATGGAAAAGATGTACGGGACAAGACCAATCGATGTTGGTTCTATCACCAGTGTTATCCGTGACGAGGTCCAACAGGTGTTGCACGCCCATCGTTTTCCGCTGATGTCGGTTGAGGCGGAAACGGCTCCTGTGTCTACTGACAGTCGCCGTCGTACGTACGCGGAAGCCTTGCGATCTGCCACGCCTCGTTCTGGTCAAGGAGTCTCGACCCAGCCAGTGCCGCACGTCCCGATCCAGACAGTGCCGCACGTTCCGCTTCAGACAGTTCCATACGTCCCGATCCAGACAATGATGCCGTCAGTCACGATTCAGTCGGCGCACGCTGGTTTGGACATCGATGGTCGCCGTGCACCGACGCGCAAGTCTGATCTCTGGCGTACGCCGGACAGACGACCCCTCTGCTATCATTGCGGTGAGGCTGGTCACATTTACCGCGAATGCCCATACCGGCAACTTGGCCTGCGTGGATTTTCCGTCAATTCACCTCGTCCCCAAATTGGTCAAAGGCCGAGGGACATCGAAGAATATCTCGCGCAACAGCGTATACCCTTTACACGACGTCAATCACGGTCACCATCTCCGAGGAGACCCGCAGCCACTGGGTCACGTTTCGATGTGACGGCACGGGAACGCTCTCCAAGCCCCCGTCGGGAAAACTGAAGGCAGCGGCCTTCGGGGGCAAGGTCGCTGAGACTCAAAGTGCGGAAAACCTCCCATCGACGCTTGCACGCAACACGGAAGACATTCAACCAGAGAATAATCGCAGTACCGAAGAAACGCCGAAATCCACATCTGAACCCAGTGACCGCGTGTCACTTGACATACCTGTGCTGATTGACAGTTTTCAGGTCAATGCATTGATAGACACCGGTGCAGACTATTCGATTATCAGCGGGAGGCTAGCAAAAGATCTCAGGAAAGTGATTACGCCGTGGAATGAAACGCGAATTCGAACTGCTGGAGGACACGTTGTAACACCACTGGGCCGCTGTACGGCAAGACTGAAAATTTGTGCGTCAACAGTTGTACTCAGCTGCCTCGTTCTTCGCGACTGTTCACGTCAGCTGATTATTGGCATGGACTTCCTTCGGGAACACGGTGCCATCATAAATCTCCGTGAACGCATCGTGACCTTCTCGACTCAAGGCGCAACAGATCGAGACGCTGATAACTGCCGTAGACCTGCGCTGCGTGTTGCTGACGACAGTGTGACGCTGCCGCCCCGAGCGACTGTTCCCATAGAAGTGATTTGTGAAGACCTCCAGAACGGTGACATGGTGGCTGAAAGCAACCTATCACTTCTGCTACTCCAAGGTGTATGTGCTGCCCGAAGTGTTGTGCGTGTCCGTAACGGACAGTCACAAATACTAGTTACGAACTTCAACTACGAGCACCGGCATCTTTTCCGCGGAACCACCGTAGCCTATGGAGACCCTGTTGCCGACGTCACGGAGTGCTTCGCGTTCGAGGAAACGCATGAGGATGAAGAATTCCTAGACCACATCGACATTAATTCGACGCTGTCAGACAAGAGAAAGGCTGCACTTCATGACTTTTTAAAGGAGTTTCGGTCTTGCTTCGCCTCTTCTTCCAAAGTCCATCAAACACACCTCGCCAAGCATCGTATTATTACCGACGATGACGTCCGCCCCATCCGGCAGCAGCCTTATCGCGTTTCTTCCAAAGAACGTGCGGCTATTCAGACACAAGTGAAAGATATGCTCGATGACGGGATTATTCAACCATCCAGCAGCCCTTGGTCCTCGCCAGTCGTTCTAGTGAAGAAAAAAGACGGAACGCTGCGATTTTGTATTGACTACAGGAAGCTTAATAGCGTCACGAAAAAAGACGTTTACCCGCTTCCACGGGTCGATGACTCTCTCGACAGATTACGACACGCGAAGTATTTTTCGTCCATCGATCTAAAGAGTGGCTATTGGCAAATTGAAGTGGATGAACGAGACCGAGAAAAAACTGCGTTTGTGACTCCAGACGGACTTTACGAATTCCGTGTTCTTCCCTTCGGCCTCTGTTCTGCCCCAGCCACTTTTCAGAGGATGATGGACACAGTTCTCGCTGGCTTGAAGTGGCAAAGCTGCCTTGTCTACCTCGATGATGTGGTCATCTTTTCCGAGAGCTTCGAAGAACATCTGAAGCGTCTGAGAAAGGTTCTGGACGCCATTCGCACAGCTAAACTCACGCTGAAACCCCAAAAATGCCATTTCGGCTACGAAGAGCTGAAATTTCTGGGGCATGTCATTAGTGCGGATGGAGTGCGACCTGATCCAGACAAAACTGCTGCTGTCGCCGCCTTCCCTGTTCCATCAGATAAAAGAGCAGTACGCCGTTTCCTCGGCTTGTGCGCGTATTATCGCCGATTTATCGCCAACTTCTCGAAGATAGCTGAACCTCTTACGCGACTCACTCGGGATGACGTGCCTTTTACTTGGAGCGCAGAACAAGATGCAGCGTTCACAGAGCTACGGCGGAGAATGCAAACAGCCCCTGTTCTTGCCCATTTTGATGAGGACGCTGCTACAGAAATTCATACAGATGCCAGCAACGTCGGACTTGGCGCTGTCCTTGTACAACGACACGGTGGCGTTGAACATGTAATAGCTTACGCCA
The DNA here is from genome assembly GCF_013339725.1 of Rhipicephalus microplus. Lineage (NCBI taxonomy): Eukaryota > Metazoa > Arthropoda > Arachnida > Ixodida > Ixodidae > Rhipicephalus > Rhipicephalus microplus. Next base: position 43,618,051 of record NC_051165.1, on the reverse strand, counting down.
GTCGTACTCTTTCTCGAGCCGAGACCAACTATTCTACATCGGAAAAAGAATGCCTCGCAGTCGTGTGGGCGACGACCAAGTTTCGGCCTTACCTCTACGGTCGTCCCTTCAAAGTGGTGACTGACCACCACTCGCTCTGCTGGCTGGCAAATCTCAGAGATCCATCCGGCCGTCTCGCTCGGTGGAGTTTGCGTTTGCAGGAGTTCGATATTACGATTGTGTACAGGTCAGGGCGCAAATATGAAGATGCCGACGCGCTTTCTCGAGCGCCTGTGGGGCACGCTGTCAGGGGCTCCGAGGATGAAGATGCCTTTCTCGGAGCAGTCAGCGATTCCGAATTTATGTCAAAACAGCGGGCAGACGTCGAATTACGCCCAGCTATTGATTCCCTGGAAGGCCGGAACTCTCAGGTCCCTCGACACATTGCTCGCGAACTGTCCTCTTTTTGTCTAAGAAGAGGCATTCTTTACAAGAAAAACGCCCGTGGTAGCGACAAAGCCTTCCTACTCGTTGTTCCTACCGAAATGCGGGACGAGATCCTCCTTGCGTGCCACGACGAGCCCACGTCAGGACATTTGGGCTATTCGAGAACTCTCGCCAGAGTACGCCAACAGTATTACTGGCCGCGACTATCAACAAGTGTACATCGATACGTGAAAGGCTGCCGTGAGTGCCAGCGTCGCAAAACTCCGCCTGCGAGACCCGCAGGCCTGCTCCAGCCGATTGCACCACCACAGACACCGTTTGACCTCGTGGGAATGGACCTTCTTGGACCCTTCCCTTTGTCGTCCTCTGGGAACAAATGGATTATAGTTGCGACAGATTATCTCACTCGGTATGCTGAAACAAAAGCGTTACCCCGTGGCACGTCCTCTGAAGTCGCGCAGTTCTTCGTGCACCAAATCGTCCTACGGCATGGTGCCCCGTCATGCGTGATTACGGACAGAGGGACGTCATTTACAGCACGAATGATGGAGGACATTTTTAAATTGAGCTGCACAACTCATCTAAAAACGACGGCTTATCACCCGCAATCGAATGGACTGACAGAGAGGCTTAACAAGACCATAGTGGACATGCTGTCAATGTACGTTGACGTACAACACAAAACCTGGGACGAAATTCTTCCGTACATCACGTTTGCATACAATACGGCAACGCAAGAAACAACGCGATTTCCGCCTTTCCGACTCGTTTACGGACGCAACGTGCGAACCATGCTCGATGCTATGCTTCCGTGTGACCAAAGCAATGAAATCGCTCCAGACGCTGAGGAATACACTCAATACGCCGAAGAAGCTCGTCAGCTAGCTCGCATAAACACCAGTCGCCAACAAGATGAAGACGCACGACGTTACAACCTCCGCCATCGAAACGTCACCTACCACCCTGGGGACCGAGTGTGGGTATGGACCCCTGTCCGGCGACCAGGCTTATCCGAAAAACTCCTGAGTCGTTATTTTGGACCGTACAAGGTTCTTAGACGTGTCACCGATCTTACCTACGAGGTATTTCCGGACGGCGCAGCGTCTTCTCGTCGACAGCTTCGGCCCGAAACCGTGCATGTCGTTAGGCTGAAGCCCTACTTCACACAGTAGCCCTTGTGGTTCACGTGTTGCGACATGTCGTGACATTGTGCTGCTGCTGTTGTTCGTGTTCTCTTGTGTTTTTTATGCCATTTGTTTTTTCGCTTAGCGCAAGCATTGGCGAAATTTCCTCATTTGCGCTGCGAGTACTGGCACTCTCCCTCTTTTGGTTCTCTGTATCTGCGTGTGTATGCCTTCATTTTTTTTCGTTACGAGCATCGAGTCGATGCTTTCAAAGGGGGGACTAATGCCACCTGATATGCTTGGGTGAGATCCGGGAGTGGAAGAAGACAAAGACGATCTGTCTGAGCTGCTGCTTGGCTAGTCGACTCCACGAACCCAATAAACCAAGTTTGTCTCAAGAAACGTGACAATATACTATTGGTGTACTCAAAACTAAAGGAAAATGGTCACTTCCGTATGGATTATTTATGACTTTCCACTAAAGTAATGATACAAGTGAAGGAGATGCGATACTGAGGTCTATGGAAGAGTAAGTTTTGTTGGCAAGGTTATAGTATGTTGCCTCTTTCCTATGAAACAGACAATCACCTGAAGAAATGAGGAATTGTTCGATGAGACGACCTCGTGCATCACAGCGAGAGTCACCCCACAGACGATTATGTGAGTTCAGGTCCCCAAGGACCAGATAAGATTCAGGTAGTTCGTCTATCAAAGACTGAAATTGAAGTTTTTGAAGACGGTGGTGCGGAGGTATGTACAAAGAGCAGACAGTGACGAGTTTTTTAGAATAACTGCTCGGACAGCCACCGCCTCGAGGGAAGTTTGAAGGGGTAATTGTGTACATGCTATACCTTGACTAACTATAAATGCTACACCACCGGATGGTGGCACGGCATCAACTCTATCCTTTCGGAAGATTACGTAGTTACGTAAAGAGTTTGTGTTTGTTCGTTTCAAGTGTGTCTCTTGTACACACAGCACTCTAGGATTGTGTTCATGGAGGAGTTCTTGTAAGTCATCGAGGTTTCGAAGAAGGCCTTGGATGTTCCACTGTAATATTTTTGTCTGCATATTTAAACAAGAGAGATGCTGCTGTGTGTACAAAGAGTATCCTGTGTTGGAGTGAGCGCGTTAATTCAGGTGGCAGGACGGTCGTCCGGCCCCGTTATTGGTTTCTTATTTTTCTTGGCGAGCTCCAAGGAGCCGCGCCGCACTTTTGGTACCAAGGGTACCGTTGTATCCATTGCCTCCTCAGAGGCACTGGGTGCCCGCACATGCACGCTGGTGGTTCGGATTTTAGGCCTCGCCTGGTGAGGGGAGGCCTTGAGACCAGAGGACCCTGTAGTCTCCGGCCTCAAATCGCTAGGAGGCGTAGTACACTGAACTACTGCCGCCTTGGGGGCAGGCGCCACAGCCGACCGCTCGCTCTGCGCTGGCCGAAGGGGTGGCGAGGGCTGGTGCGGCGTTGCCCCCTGACGCGCTGCATCAGCATATGTAGTGCCGTAAAATGGCGACACTCTTCGTCTTGCTTCTTTGAATGTGATATTTTCTTGAATTTTCAATGTGATAACCTCTTTTTCTTTTTTCCAAAATGAGCAAGACCGTGAGTATGCGGCGTGATTTCCGCCACAGTTCACGCAGTGTGATGGTTCTTTGCAATTGTCAGAATTGTGGCCCGACACTCCACATTGTGCACAAGTTTGGTGACCACGACAGCTTTGTGAGCCGCGGCCATACTTCTGGCATTTAAAACAACGACGCGGGTTAGGTATGTATGGTCTGATCGACGTCTTCGTGTACCCTGTTTGAATACTTTCTGGCAGATTACTGGAAGCGAACGTGAGTATTAGGTGTTTCGTTGTTGTTACCTTGTTGTCTCTTCTAATGATGATTCTTTGTACATTGGTCACATTCTGACTCTTCCACCCCTCCAGAAGTTCCTCTTTGGTCAAGCCGAGCAAATCAGCATCAGATACTACTCCACGGGTTGTGTTCATAGATCTGTGTGGCGTTACAGTGATGGGAGTGTCACCAAAAGTTGAAAGATTCTGTAGCTTTTCAAACTGTTCTTTTTCTCGAACTTCAAGGAGGAGGTCTCCGCTGGCCATTTTGGTAACTTTGTACCCGGCTCCTAGAGTTTCTGGCTACTACATCTGGCTACTACAAAGGGGGATACAGTTCTGGCTTGCTTGCTGCTTATCTCACTATGTATAACATGAAAATGGGGAAAGTTTTCATTTGATCGATTGAAAAAGCCAAAGTCTTCAATGCATACGCGCTTTAAGGCGGTACGATCACTTAACAAGAGAAACGCTCTATGCATTCCAGTTTAATTTTTTTCAGAAGCGTTGGCGACCACCCATCACGGAGCCCAACGAGGGGACGCTACAAGTTCGCGGATGCTAAAACCTGCAGACGCCAGCCGTACAACGCTACTATACCCAATGCGCCTAGACCAAGGTAGGCTACTTGCACAGGGTTAACCCTAGCCGCCAGGAAGTTTGGAAGTAGGCAGAAGAGAGTAGAAGACAGGACAGATAAATAGTGAGAGATAAAGACGAAGATGCAGGGAGAGAGGGATAGGAAAAGGCGACTGCCGATTTCCCCTGGGTGGGTCAGCCCAAGGGTGCCGTCTACGTGAAGCCGGGGCCAAAGGGGTGTGTTGCCTTTGTCGTGGGGCCTTAAAGGTCCAATCACCCAGCGTCGGCTATACCCCAAGGATCCCCTTTTCCCCGGACACGGCAAAGCCACGCACGGCTAGGGGTGGGAGGGAGTAGAAACTCCCCCGTTAGCTCGGGTCCATGGTGTTGCTACACACCAAACACCTACTTGCGCAGGTGCCCCTGCGGGGAGGTTGTGTATAGGGTCAAGACGGCGGATGCATGAGTTTCGCGCCGAGTCGTAGACTACGCATCCGTAGTCTAAAAGGCTGCGTACAAGAGATTGGTAAATACGTATAAGGCAGAGTTGATCGGAACCCCAGTGCTTATGGGAGAGTACTTTGAGCACGTTGAGTGCTGTGTCTGCCTTATTTTTGAGTGCATTTATTTTTGGCAGAAAGTTTAGTTTTCGGACGAATGTGATTCCTAGAATTTTTTGTTTTTGTTTTACTGGCATGTAGATGTATAGTTTGAGCGTGGGTTCAGGGAACAATCCTGTTTTTTGCGTAAAGAGAACAGCCGTGGTTTTTTGGGGGGGGGCTGAAAAGCGGAAACCATTTAGGTCGGCCCATTTAAAAGCTGATTTATTGTAATTTGGAGTTGCCTTTCGCAGGATGATAGGCTGAAGGCTTGGCATGCAATTTGGAGATCGTTAACATAAATGGAGTGCATGACTGTACGGGGTATAGCCCTGTTGATGGAGTTCATTTCCACTATAAACAGGGTGGTGCTCGAAATGCAGCCCTGTGGTACACCACTTTTTTGGACAAATATCCGTGATAGTACCGTACCCAAACGTACTTGAAAAGTTCTATTCGATAAAAAGTCGTGTAAGCAGTTCAGCATTCTTCCGTGAATTGTTAGCTAGATCTGTGAGAATTCCCTATCTCCAAGTTGTGTCATATGCTTTCTCTAAGTCAAAGAAGACCGAGAGACAGAACTGTTTGTGTATAAATGCTTGTCGTATTTCTTGTTCCAGCCTAACAATGTGATCAGTGGTGGAACAGCCCTTTTTGTATCCGCACTGTTGTGCGCCTATTAGGTGTTCCGATTCCAGAGTGAAGGTAAGTCTAATATTTATGATGCTTTCGTAAGTTTTTGAAGGCAACTTGTTAATGCAATGGGCCTGTAGCTATTTGGGGTTGTTGGGGGTTTACCAGGTTTTAGGAATGGTATACATATGGCTTTTTTTTCAATCTTCCGGCATTATGCCAGAGTCCCATTTTTTGTTGAAGACTTGGAGAAGTGCCTTCGCGGATGCTTGGGATATGTGTGCCAACGTTGCATAGTGTATTTGGTCAGACCCTGTAGCCGTTTTTTACCGGCAGAAAGTACCCTGTTTAATTCGTGCAGCGTAAGCGGAAGGTCATAACTTTCATTCGAGGCACTGGTAGTAGGCAATTTTTGTCTTTCTGCATTTTCTTTATATTTCAGGAATGTATTGGTGTAATTTGCTGAGCATGATACCTTATAAGTGTTCTAATAGGTTGGCCTGGTCTTCTAGTGTTGATTGTGTGCCTGGACTTGTAAGCAGAGGTATTGTGTAGGAGGAGTACTCTCCCTTGAACTTCCTCACCTGGTCCCAGATGTGTTTAGATGTGACTGAACTGTTAATTGGTGATATGTATTTTTGCCATGATTCTATTTGTTTTCGAATAAATCGGGCTCTGGCTTTTGCCTGTTTGAAGTTGATGAGGTTGGTGTAGGTGGGGTATCTTCGTAGAATTCCCCAGGCTTTATTTTGTTGTTTTTTAGCATCAGTACACTCGTTTGTTTACCAAGGGCTGAGTTTCTTGCGTACGATGCCAGATGATTGCGGTATTGTTTTTTCTGCTGCTAAGATTAGAATTTTGACGAACTCTTCGTTTAGTTCCTCAACAGAAAGCTCCGATGAGAAAACTTCATTGAGCTTAGCGTTTTCCGTGAAAACAGGCCAGTTCGCGAGCTGCAGTTTCCACCGGCGTGGCCTGCTCGTTAAAGTTGGGTAGGATGGTATGAGTTTTATGATGCTGGGTTGATGATCACTACCATAACACGTGTTGACGACGTCCTATTTAAAATTGTTAAATATACACGGTGAACACATGGCAAGATCTAAGCCACTAGAAGTGCGTGAGGTTGGTGAAAAGTAGGTAAAAGCCCCGGTATTAAGAAGGCAGATATCATTTGACAAAATGAAATCTTCCACGGCTTACCCTCTTGCATCAGATTTGTCGCTACCTTAATGGGTTGAATGAGCATTGAAATCCCCAACTAAAATAAATGGTTTTGGCACCTCTTCCACTAGATTTTCTAGGTTCTTGGTGGTGAAAAGGGTGTGATGCGGGATATACAGTGAGCAGGTGGTGATGGTTTTGTATGATAGGATGGTGACGGCTACGGCCTCGAAAGATGTGTTTATTTGGACATCTCGCGCAGGAGTGCTGCCATGCACGACTACCGCTACTCCTCCTGAAAGACGGTTGCAATGTTCATGGTCCTTTCGGGCAACTTTGAAGCCTTTTAGGAAATAGCTGTGTTTTGCACCAAGATTTGTCTCTTGGAGGCAAAAGGCTACTGGTAAGAATTTGTTAATGATGTCCTTTATGTGACCTAAGTTATGAATTAAGCCTCTATAGTTCCAATCTACGATAAAAGCCATGGCGGAATAAAGTTAAGTAATTATACTTCTGGGGATTCATCGGTATGAGTAAAAGATGGTAGGTGACAGTACTAAGAAATAGAAATAGAGAGAAATGCGATAACCATTACGGTTATCGCTTACTTATTGTGGTTACTGGGAGTTTGTCCTTGTCCTGTTTGGCACGCTCGAGAGAGCGCTTGTCCTTCGGTGTCGATGACACCGGAGTTTTGTGGTCGGTCTCCATTGCCTTGTCTGAGGCGCTAGCAGATCGAGAGGGAGGCGCTGAGAAACGGATCTCAGGCCTTGGCGCTCTATTGAGTTTAGGGCCCGGGGAGACCGGAGTCTGCGGGTCCTTTGATATGCATGGAGCAGCTGGCGCTCCTTCTTTTAAGGGGGCGGTTTGAGTCACCACGGGACCACTGCGTGTGGTAGCGGTCGACTCCTGAGGCCTTTGTGACGTTGCCCCCGACTGCGTCACAACGACGTAACTTCTGTGGAAAAGGTATGATAGCCGTTCTCGCGCTTCGCTGAATGATATTTTTTTTGACCGTCAGAGCGATCACTTCTTTTTCTTTTTTCCAACATGGGCATGACCGGGAATACGCTGGGTGTTCCCCGTCACAGTTAACACAGTGGGGTGAGGATGAACAGTTTTCTGATTTGTGGTCGTTTGCGCTGCATTTTGCGCATGTTTCTTTGCCTCTGCAAGAGTGCGAGGCGTGCCTGAATTGTTGGCATTTGAAACAGCGTCTGGAGTTGGGGATGTAGGGTCTGACGTTTATTTTTATGTACCCAGTCATAGGAGAGGTGGGCATTTCACTTGTTCCAAAGGTTAGTATTACGTGTTTGGTGGCCACTTCCTGATTATTGCGACGACGGATTACTATTCTTTGGACTTTTATGACATTTTGGTTTTGGAATCCTTCGAGGAGCTCTTCGTCACTAAGGCCTAAGAAGTCTTCCTCAGAGATTACTCCCCTGCTGGTGTGTAGAGAGTGATGGACCGAAACGGTGACATCTGTTTCTCCAATGCTGGTTAGTTGGGATAGCTTAGGCACTTGGTCTTTTTCGGTTAGCTCCAAAAGGAGGTCACCGCTTGACATTTTGGATGCTTTGTATGTGGGTCCTATTTTTTCTTTTAGGCACTTGGCCACGAAAAATGGGGATAGTTTTCTTAGAGGTGTGCAGTCGCTGTGGATATTGTGGTACTTCGCGAAAGTATCTTTCATTTTTGTCGAGAAGTGATAACTTGCTTCGGTGCGGCCTCTCTTACGAGACCGATCAAGGTAGGCGGATGCTTGTGAAGCCATAGAAGTATGGATGTGTTCGGTAACAGCGGCGACCACCCACCATGGAGCCCAACAAGGGGACGCGGTTGGACTCGTTGAACAAGTCCTCCCGACGCCAGCCGCACGCTGTCACTATAACCCAATGTAAATATCCAAGGTGGGATGCCTACACAAGGTTAACCCTTGCCGCCATGAATATCAGAATTCAACAGAAAGTGGAGAGGACAGGAAAGATAAAAGTGTGAGAAAAAGACGAAGATATGGGAGAAGAGACAGGAAAAGGCGACTGCCGATTTCCCCTGGATGGGTCAGCCCAGGGGTGCAGTCTACATGAAGCCGGCGGGCCTTGAAGGTCCTTCACCCAGCGTCGGCTCAACGCCCAGGATCCCCTTTTCCCCTGACACTGCAAAGCCCCGCACGGCTAGGCATGGGAAGGAGTCAAAACTCCCCCGTTAGCTCGGGTCCGTGGTGTCGCTACACACCAAATGCCTACTTGCGCAGGCACTCCTGCGGGGTGTCGTGCATGGGTGTCTTATATTGAGCCTTGTTAACGTTACCTCTGTTAGACGTGATTTTGATACTGGTGGCCAATGGCCAAGGTGTGGCTTGATAACGTGTAGCTTGTTTTGTGGGTGTCTATCCCACTTGCTCTGCCAGTAGTCCCTGAGATTTCGTTTGAGAGACGGCTTAAGATCAAGGGGCGGGATCAATATGGGTGTAGTGGAACTGATTTTGTGGACGGATGCAGCAAGCTGATCCGCCATCACGTTGCCTTGGATCTCACGGTGCCCTGGCACCCAGCACACTACAACATGTTGTTTGAGTGTGCAGAGTGTGCATGAAACAGAGTAAAGTGAGACGAGGAGAAGGTTTTTTTGTTTTTTTTTTAATATTTTGCAGAGCCGTAACTACACTGAGGGAGTCCATATAAATTACTGCTTTTAGCATTTGTGATTGCTTGATGTGTTTAGCCGCCACAAGTATCGTGTAAGCTTCCGCTGTGAGGATACTTGTGCCTGGATGTAGAGGGCCAGCATTCGAAAAAGAATGGGCCGAAAGCAGCGTAGGACACAGAGGAGTTAGACTTGGAAGCCTCTGTAAAGAACTCGGGACGTGTGTATTTGTGTTGAAGTTCCAGGAAGTAGTTTCGAATATGGGCAATAGGTGCATGTTTTGTAACTTCTAGGAAAGACACATCGCAGTCTATAATCTGCCACTGCAACGGTGGCGGGTATACTACAGGAGCCATTAAACTGTGTTCAAGAGACACTCCAGTTTCCTCAGCTAGATCCTTCATGTGATCTGGGAAGAGCTGCCTCATCGAAGGCCTGTTTTGAAACAGAATAGAGCTCGACAAATCGGTAATAGTGGAGTATGAGGGGTGTTTATTGTCTGCTTTCACCTTAAAAAATACACAAAGGATATGTAAGTTCTTTGTAGATGAAGCGACCATTCGTTTGACTCAACGTAAAGGCTTTCTACAGGGCTGGTGCAAAAAGCACCCGTAAAAAGGCGGATGCCCAAATGGTGCACAGGATCCAACATTTTCAAAGCACTTTGAGTGACAGACTGATAAACAATGGCCCCATAATCAAAGCGGGTGCGAATGAGGCTTCTATACAGGTTCATGAGACATTGCCTGTCACTACCCCAGGTAGTACGAGACAACACTTTTATAACATTCATGGCTTTTAAACATTTTGTTTTTTAATACTTGAAGTGTGGTACAAAGGTCAACTTGTTGTCCAAGATTAAACCTAAGAATTTATGCTCGGCTTTGACAGACAGACGTTGCCCGTTCAGTCGAATGTCAGGTTCTGAGTGCACGCCTCTGTTTCGGGAGAACAAGACACACGTGCTTTTTTCTGGGTTCAGCCGGAATCCTTTTCCTCTGCCCATTTGGAGACCTTGTAAACCCAGCTGAACCTGCCGCTCACTTATTGCCAAGTTGTATGACTTGAAGCCAAGCTGAACGTCGTCGACATATGTACAATAGAACATATTGCAAGGGATGGACGGGTGCAAGAAATTCATTTTGATAATAAAAAGTGTACAACTAAGTACACCCCCTTGCGGTACTCCAGCCTCCTGGACAAATGTTTGGGAGAGAACACTGCCTACACGAACACGGAATGTTCGATTGGACAAGTAACTCTGGATTATGGAAAGCATTTTACCGCGCACACCCAGGTAAGACAAGTCTCTTAATATGCCAAAACGCCACGTTGTGACGTAAGCCTTCTCGATATCGAAGAACACAGAAAGGAAGTATTGTTTGTGGGCGAAAGCGTTTCGGATCTGTGTCTCGATACGCACCAGATGGTCGGTGGTGGATCTACCCTCTCGAAATCCACACTGCAATCGGTCGAGCAGATTGTGTGTTTCAAGGAAATGTAAAAGTCGGCGGTTTATCATTTCGTCAAAAACTTTACAAAGGCAGCTGGTTAGTGGAATGGGCCTATAACGTGAAACTGAGGAAGGGTCCTTGCCCTCTTTTAAAATAGGAATAATTAGAGCCTCTTTCCAGGAAGCGGGGATGACGCCACAAAACCAGATAGCATTGTATAGGGAGAGTAATGTTTTTTTTTTGCGTTTCCAGCGGCAGGTTTTTCAACAATTCATACACGACACGATCATGGCATTTTACGCTGAAAAACTTTGCATTGTCGATATATCAAACCAGCTAAAATAAACATCCCTATTGCTGTGGTAGTCTGGTGGGACATGAGTGCATACATCTTTTTCATATCAATGGCACCGTGCTTTCATGCCATGCAAAGGCACTAGCTTGGTAGAGAAGTTGCATGCATACCTCTCGTCTATGTTCATTCACAAGCAGCAATGCCACTTTGTGTTCGTCTTGTGTAATGCATACTCTCCTGCCAGAGATCAATCATCTGGGAGCATAGGCAGAGAAAGTGTCGAGCAGCAGGCTTCCGACAGCCACACGTCCAGCCAGGAGCCCCACGCAACATACCATTAGATACCACCAACACCCGCCACCTCTTCAGCTGCGGCCACTAAAAAAACGTCGCCAAATGCCCAATCCAACACTGATGGCAGGGCTTCTGAGATATTTGCATGAATCGGAAGCGAATCGCGAGAGAAGGCAAATAGAACGCCTTGCTGCCCAAAAGCAAGTTGAGCCGGAGAGAGCCAGATTAATTAGAGTGAATCGCTGTTTTTGACAGGCTAGTGACTGCCCTATCACAGCAACGGCCTCCTTGAAGCCACAGTTATTAGGCCCGACACTTGATGATGATGATGATGATGATAATTATGATGATGATGATGATGATGGTGATAATGAGTGGTTTTTAATGGCGCAAGGGCCAATTAATGGCCAAAGAGCGCCATTTCGATTGACTAGAGATATGAACAATGATATGATGCATGACTGTAAAGGGGCCTTGAAATTCCCCGCTTTAACGCGGGTTAAACATGGAAGTACTCAAATCATGACAGTGGCGTGAGATACTTGTAGTGAATGTGGATGAAAAAATGTCAGCATAATAAAACTATGATGGAGATGTAGTCACCGCAGCCACGACCACGGTACAGAGGACGTGCCACGGATGACCTCGAAATATCGGGTGAAAGCTATGAACATCTTTTAAAAACGTGAAAAGTGTTTGCAATTTAAAAAGCAGTTCCCTACCAATGAGAATCCCAAGAAGTAGTGGGAGCTGCTGTCCGTAAGGCAGTAAAAAATGCTTTTTTCTTAGAGCATCTAGCTCATTGCACTGGACGAGAATGTGGAGAATTGTAAGTGGTTTTCCACATCTCTCACAATATGGTGGATTGCCGGTAGATAGAAGATATGAATATGTGGAGTGTGTATGTCCTGTTCTGAGCCTTGTTAGTGTTACTTCTGTGTGTCGTGATTTTGATAGTGGCAACGAATTGCCTAGTTGCGGCTTAATAGCATGAAGTTTATTGTCTGTGTGCCTATCCCACGTGCTCTGCCAATACCCCCTGAGCTTTCGTTTTATAAACAGTTTCAAGTCAAGTGCAGTGATTGGTATTAATGCATTGTATGTGGTCTCGTTGGCGGAAGCATCTAGCTTGTCGGCAAAAACGTTCTCTTGTATCTCACGGTGCCCGAGCACCCAGCTGACAACGACATGCTGTTTTGATGTGTACAGTGTGCACCGAAGTGAGTAAAGTGACACCAGCACGAGTTTTTGTGTTTTTATGAGTTTTCAGGGCTGTGCCTACCCTTAGGGAATCTGTGTATAATACCGCCTTTTGTAATTTTATCTGTTTGATGTGCTTTACGACCGCCAGTATTGCGTAAGCTTCTCCTGTGAAAATGCTTGCATCAGGATGAAGAACGCCGGCCTCGGAAAAGGATTGGTCTGGAGCTGCGTATGACACAGAAGTATCGGCAACGAACTCCGGGCATTTGTATTTATGTTGTAGTTGTTGGATGTATGTATGTATGTGTACAAGGGTTGCGTGCTTTGTGACTTCAACAAAAGAGACATCACAGTCTATAAGCTGCCAGTGCCACGGTGGTAGATATGTTGCAGGAGCCATCAAACTGTGTTCAAGAAGAGGCACACCTGTTTCTTCGGCTAGGCGCCTTGCAAGGAGCAAGTAGGGCTGCCTCAACGAAGGACAGTTCTCGAACAAGCCAGAACAAGACAAATCATTAATTGTGAATGAAAAGGGTGTTTCTTGTATGCCCTAACCTTCAAAAAGTACAAAAAGGTCAGGCAACATCTTTATAGGCGGAGCGACCATTCATTCGAATCCACGAACAGGCTCTCCACAGGGCTGGTGCGGAAAGCACCCGTAGAGAGGCGAATGTCTAGAAGGTGGACAGGGTCGAGAATAGTCAAGGCTGATGGCGTTGCCCACTGATAGATTATAGCACCGTAATCTAGGCGTGTGCGCACGAGACTTTTATATAAATTCATTAGACGTTTCATGTCACCACCCCATGTAGTACATGACAACACCTTCAAAATGATTATTGTTTTTGAGCACCTGTCTTTTAAATACTTGATGTGTGGAATGAAGGTTAGTTTAGTGTCTAATATGAGTCCAAGAAACTTGTGCTCGGTCTTCACTTGCAGAGGTTGACCATGCAGATCAATGTCGGGGTCAAGATGGAGGCCCCTCTTTCGTCTGAACAAGACGCAAGTGCTCTTTTGCGCGTTGAGTATAAAAGCATTCTCATTTGCACATTGAGATATCTTGTTCAAGCCTAGTTGACCTTGACGTTAACACAATGAGATGTTCCACGATTTGTAAGCAATCTGTACATCATTGACATGTATACAGTAAAAAAGTTAGTTACGTTGGGTTTTATGGCGCAAAAGCAGCAATGGCTATGATGCGCCAGGCTCTGGGTGATTATGATAATAGGGTTAAAATATGAGATGAAAAACAGATTTCTGTTTACAGTTTGTTTAATACGCCTGCGGCCTCTAGAAACCGGAGAACGTCCTCTATAGGGATGATTGCATTTTCTGATAGTCTTAACATTGGGTGGAAAGGTGTTTGTGTTCTGTAAAATTGTTTAAAACAGGGCTGTCTTCTTTTTTCAAAGACTGGACATATTATTAAAATATGATTGATAGTCAGAGGTTCCTTGCAATGTTCGCATTCTGGTTGATTTTCTCCGCGCAACAAGAAGTTGTGGGTGAGGTGAGTATGACCTATCCGCAGACGGCATAGTATTACTTCGATGAAGCGCTTTTGGTGATTGCATGACTTGCATTCTTATAGAATAGGCTTGACAATTGCAGCTTGTTATGCACTTGAGCCTGCCACTCTTCTTGCCATTTTGTCCTATAGGCTGTTCGACAACTGTTGAAACAGTCTCTGAATGGTGCCCTTGTTTCTGCTATTTTTTGATGACCTGCTCCCTTTGCTACCCTGTCTGCCTTTTCGTTTCCTGGGATACCAACATGGCACGGCACCCATACAAGCCGTATTGTCTTGCCATTTTTCTCAGCTCTTTCTAGCTTCTGTAGAATGTCCCCGAGAAACGGTTCGTTTTTCGACCTTAAATGTAGGGCTTTTAATGTGCTAAGTGAGTCAGTGTATATGACAGCTTTTTTGTGATTTCTTGATAAAATTTCTTCGAGAGCAATCAAAAGAGCATATATTTCTGCTGTGAAGATACATACGAATGGTAGCAGTCTTATACATGTTTCTGAGTGTTTTGATATAACAGCACTTCCTGTATATTCTTGTGTTTTGATCCATCAGTGTAGTATTCAGAATGCGTGTATATATATATATATATATATATATATATATATATATATATATATATATATATATATATATATGAAGTTAATTCAGACAGTCATGGTCTGGGATAAAGGACTAAAGGCAGATGCAACTGCCTGACAAAGGCCCCCCTACCCATACATGGCTCAGGGGTGGAAAGCCGAGGTACATGCGCAAATACAGGTAACAAGAAAAGGCAAAAAACAAAACAAAAAAGAACAGGCGCACAGACGATCAAAACACAATAGGTAGAATAGTTACCTTCGGTACACACTAATGATGCGTGACATGACAATGTTTATACAAGCCTTGATGTTGATCAATGTTACAAAACAGTATAGAACTAAATAGGAAAAAATCAAAAGACAGCAAATGCACAATATAAAGGGAAGATTAGGAGCTAAACAAGAGGTAATCTTTAAATTTTTTCCGTAGGCTGTATTTCGAACAGTTGTCCTAGATCATATTGGCGATTTCTCGATTATTATTCATAAAATGTGGCATTAAATAGGCTAGTATCTGAGTACCATATTTAGTTCGGAACATAGGTGTTCTGAGTGTATTTTGCCTTAGGTGATATTGTGAATGTACAAATAACGATGATGAGGACAGGATTTGGGGGTCATGCAAAATTTGCCTATGTGTATGTATGTGTATGCGTAGCAAGTCTTAGTTGGAATAGCTGATCTATTCTGAGTATATTAGGCTTTGAAAAGGATGGCGCTGTGTGGTCATTTCGCTTAAGGTTTTCAATGCAACGGACAGCTCTTTTTTGTAAAATTAATAATCTATAAAAATTTGTTTGAGTAGTGGTACCCCAGATTAGAAGACAGTATTGCAAATGAGAGTGAACGAGGGCATAATATAACTGCAGTTTCAACCATTTAGGCACCAAGGAGCTAACTTTATACAGTATTGAAATGGACCTGCACATATTTGCATGAATCTTGTTTACGTGAGGTGTCCAGCTTATGTCCTCTTCAAAAACAACACCTAGAAATTTATCACTAGGAATCTGCTCGATAGCGCAGTTTTGAAATATTATACAGGCATTATGATCGTCAGGCTTATTACGGCTCTTGAAAATATTATATTTAGTTCTTTTTACATTAAGTTGAAGTTGGTTTAGATGCAACCAGTGTGAAAGTTCCGTTAGCCATCTATTAGCTACACTTTGAAGTTCAAGTAGATGTTTACCTGAAAAAAAGTGCTCGTGTCGCCTGCACAGAGAATTATGTCAGGAGTTTGCTGTATGTTCACAATATCATTTATGTAAAGGAGAAAGAATAAAGGTCCCAGAATGGAACCTTGCGGAACACCATATTTTATTGGCTGAGATTGAGAAGAGTAGCCATTTAGACTAGTGAATTGTACCCTGTCAGATAAGTAACTGCGGATCAAATTTAATACGATACCTCTATTACCGTAGTAAGGGGGTTTGTGAAATAAAATGAAATGCTTTATGGAATCAAACGCCTTTTTGAAATCTAAAAATATTGCAAGAGTATATTGCTTATGATCCATGTTAGTATGTAATTTTTCTTTCATATCCAAGAGTGCCATTGCAGTTGATTTCTTTTCACGGAACCTGAACTGTTGCCTTGCAAGCATTTGATGGTCACCAAGAAACTTCATTAGTCGTGATTTTATGTATGTTCTAAAACTTTGGAAAATAAAGGTAGCACGGAGGCCGGTAGTTATTCAAGTCATCGTGAGAGCCACCTTTGTGGATAACTACCACCTTAGCTATCTTCATGCCATCAGGAAAAACACCAGTGGCAAAAGCTTGATTGCGGATATGCTGCAGTGGGCCACACAGTAATTCGGCGACATGTTTAATTGGTTCTACCTTAATGTCATCGTAACCAGCGGCAGTATTTTTAATATTTAAAGACTTCAGGTACGTAAGTATTTCTATTTGACTACAAGGAGTCAAGAAAATGGAGTTCGCAGAGAAAGAAGAAATGTATTTTTGGCAGTCGTTTGCTGCGTCCTTTGTGCCCCGCCGCGGTGGTCTAGTGGCTAAGGTACTCGGCTGCTGAGCCGCAGGGCGCGGGTTCGAATCCCGGCTGCGGCGACTGCATTTCCGATGGAGGCGGAAATGTTGTAGGCCCGTGTGCTCAGATTTGGGTGCACGTTTGAGAACCCCAGGTGGTCTAAATTTCCGGAGCCCTCCACTACGGCGTCTCTCATAATCATATAGTGGTTTTGGGACGTTAAACCACACATATCAATCAATCAATGCTGCGTCCTTTGTCTGAGCTGCTGCACCTGAGGTTAAGAATTGATTATTAAATTTATCCGCCAGACGAGCTTCTCTAAACTCAACACCATCAATTGTTAATGCTGAAGGAAGAAAACCTTTTGTTGTTCCTATGAGTGTACGTACCGAGCTCCATGCTTTCCTTGGATTGAAAGGGACCTCTGCAAATCGAGCCTGATAATACTGAATACGGGCTCTCTTCAAACCAGAGTTTAATTTGTTGCGAACTTTTTTATATTCATGTAATATAGATATGTCTCTTATCCTAATGAAGTTATGGTATAGTTTATCTCGTTCTCTGATTCTGTTGTAAAGACCTCTGTTAATCCATGGTTTCCTAGACTTTCCGTGCTTTTTATAGTATTGTGGTGGGAAGGCAGCATCATAACAGTGCTTTACATGTTGCAGAAACAGATCATACGATATATTAGGGTTTTGCTCACTGTAGACAATCTCCTAGTCGATACTCTCAATACTTGCATGAAATGCCGACAAGGCATTGGTATTGAAAGAGCGATATGGAAAAGGAGCATCGTTAACACTATTTCTTTCTTAGCTGCAGCAGAAAAAACAGAATATGGAAAAGTGATCACTCAGATCAGTTGTTAGCACACCAGCACTGACGTTGTTTCTATCATAATTAGTGTTACATAGGTCTAGCATAGTTTCACTTTCTGCTGTTATTCTAGTAGGCAAACTTATCAAGTTCTCACACGAAAATGATTCGATTACATCTAAGCATTGTCTACCTTCTGGAATAAGAAGTAACAAATCAATTTTAATATCACCGACAAGCACAATATGCAAATTTTTCAAGGACGCATATTCAAGCATCGAAGTTATAAAACACAAAAATTCTTGAATATCTCCTGATGGGGGACGATAAACTGTGACAATAAGGGACATTACACATTGAACGGCAATGAATTCATAATTTATTTATTTATTTATTTATTAGAATACCCTCAGGGCCCGTAGGGCATTACAGAGGGGGTGGGTACAACATATATAACACACAAGAAAAAAAGACAAAATAAAGAAACAAGTATCAGATGCGCAAATCAGGAAGGCAACATAAGTCAACTAAAAATGTATAAGAATTCAAGCACATACAAGACAAAGATAATGGAAACTGCGTAAAGTTACAAGCATTGCTGAGAAATTGCAGTCTTGAATAACAAAGGGTCTGTTATTGATACAACGGAAGAGGGAAGGTGGTTCCAATCGGCGGCTGTTTTCGGTAAGAAGGCTGCTGAAAAGAATTTGGTGCGGCAAAACGGAATGGCAACCTTATGCTGATGATCAATGCGCGATGAGTGGTATGACGGTTGTGAAATGAGGTCTCGCTTCATTGATGGATTGTGAAAAAATATCTTATGAAAAAAATGCAGTCGCGCCAGTTTCCTCCGGACAGTTAAATTGGGTAGGTCAAGGTTAGATTTCATTTTTGATATGCTAGCAGTACGGGAATAATTAGAACAACAGATATTTCAGCAACATATCAATTCTGTTTGTAAAAAGATTTCGTACGGTATCAGGGCATTGGTCAAGTCACGAATGTGTTTTAACATCGAAACTCTCAAGGCATTGTATTATGCATTCATACACAGTCATCTCAGTTATTGCATTACATCTTGGGGTAATTCATATTCGGTGCACATTTGGCCGTTAAAGGTATTGCAAAAACAAGCAATTCGACTCATAACTTTCGCTTCCCGTCAAGCGCCATCACATGAGATTTTTCGCCAGCTTGACGTATTACCGATCTCCCAAATGTACGTTTACAATGTGTGTGTTTTGTTTTTCAAAATTTTCCACCGTACCCTCATTATCGACATCTTTCCTATTACCTTGTTGGATAATTCCAATAATACTAGATTCGCGGTCACCCATAACCTGTTATTACCTAAAATTCGCACTAATTATGGAAAAATGAGCATTGTTTTTTCATCAATTTCATTATGGAATTCTTTGTCACATGATGTGAAAGACTTAATGCACATTCATGTCTTTAAGAGGAAATTGAAAAAGTCTCTATTAAACGTATAACTGCTGGATTTTGTTAAGTATTGATATCTTGCTTTGTTTGTAGAAAAAAAAAAGTTCAAAATGTTCTGTGACTTGCTCTTTCGATATTCATATTTTAGCTTTTTCATTGTAATAACATAGGAGGTCCCGCCTGCGGTTTACTACCTTGGGACCTCCTCCTGCATACTTACTCACAATGTACACTTCTGATGCTAATAAAGAAACATTGATTGATTGATTGATTGAAATGAACCGAACTGAGCGGTTCTGAACAGATTCTAACGCGTTAATTAAATTTTGCTGCACGGGATCCCATATAGCGGACGCGTACTCAATGTGTAATGTGCGCTGACACAACAAAATTCGGGAAGCATGGCATATGAAACATCTTTTTGTATATATAGCGACACACCACCACCCCTACGATTTGGTCTATGCACGCTTTTATGCTTGTATCCTTCGATCAACACTACATCGGACGTGCAAGAGTACCAAGTCTCAGTGAAGGCCAAAAAATCGAACGTATGATCTAAAGAATCAAATAGTACATCAGTTTACTTGTTCCTCATACTACGTATGTTTAAATGAAAGATCGACATTCTGTCCGGCTCCTTAAAAGAAGGGCCCTGCACAATTGATTTAAAAGTTTGAGCGTCATGATATATGGCTTCATGGAAGATAGCCATTGAGGGGTTAACTGAATTTTGAAGTAACGTAAGTGATAGAAGACACAGTTCAACGAATCTTATCTAGGTCGCTTTCGCTGTTTATGCGCAATGCTCGATCACCAGGCACCTTGCGCACAAACAATTTGCCGGGTTTTTGCCACGCGAACTGATAATGGTATTCCTCTGCCTTTGCCTTCATTAGCCAGAGAAGTTTCTTGTTCTGTGGCGTCAGATTGTCAAGGAAATACACGTTAGAGCTAGCAGTTTTTAATTCGACCTTCTTAGCCATCAACTGGTCACGTGTTGCTCGTGACACGAAACGAACAAGCACAACATTTGCCGGTTTTTTGGTGGAAGTCTGTGTATGCCTTCGACTTCAGAGCTCGTCAGTTCAGGAAGGGTAAGCTTAACTGCTAAGTTATTGAGCTCACCGAGCAAATTTTCATTGTGGGTGACAGGCTAAGTTATTGAGCTCACCGAGCAAATTTTCATTCTGGGTGACAGGCATGTCGTGAATTTCAATATTTTGGCGTCTACTGTATTGCTCTAAAGCATTAGCCTGCTTTTGCAGCTCATGGACGTTCTTAGTGGTGTCGGACAAATGGGCAGAATGCACCTGTTTTTTGAGGACTGCTATTTCAGCTGATTGCTTTCGCATTTCAACGAGAACCGCATCATAATGATCAGACACATGCTGAACTGACAGCTGCAATTTGTCGACTGTATCTTTTACTTTCATCAGTGCATCCACCTTTCTCTGTATGTCTGGTATTTGGGCCAGCTTCGTATTATTTCGATCAGTACTTTCTCGAACGACGAATTATGCTCGCCGGTGTGGCTCTTATCGCCACGTGCACTTCGGGCCGCCGAAACCAGGCATGTCTGGCACTTCCATGTTTTCTTTGCGGCATCATCTTTTTTCAAGGTCGTTTTGATCATTCCCGAGCATGCTCCCAGGTGATAGCCATATTTGCATTCAGAGCAGGTTGGATATGAGCCGCTCTCTAAGAGAGGCTCATTACAGACTAAGCAGGCATCAGACTCGGACATCTCGATCGGAGCAAAATCACAGATTCAATAGTATCAGCGGTCACAAAAAGGAAGCTACAATGATCAGGAAATTCTTGCAACAGCGGTGGTGGCGGTGGCAAACAGCGTCAAATTAGGGAAATGTAAATACAGTTTACACCAACCTGCAAAGTCAGACAGGAGCAGTTAGTGACGAGCCACTGTTCCGTAGCCGCCACCGCTGAGCAAATGGTCCTCCGGTGTCTGGGTCGTGTCTTTTGAAGGTGCGTTTCGATGACGTAGTTCACAAAGGGGGCGTTGTCGATTCTTGATATGGACCCGGGATTCTTGATATGGCGTCGAAGAAGGTAAGGTGGCAGCAGGCGCCAATCCGCAAACACGCTTTCGCCGGGGCTGCAAAGTCAGACAGTAGCAGTTAGTGACAAGCCACTGTTCCGTAGCCACCACCGCTGAGCAAAATTTTCTTGTACAGCTAGGAAATCTTACATAATTTGTTCCTGTGGTGTTTCCTTCTTCTTTAAATGGGTCAAATCAAGGTCAGTGTAGTGTGAAAAGTCCAACCATGGAGCAAGTCTATCCGGCATTTGGACAATGCTTTGTGCCTGATTCGGTACTTTGTAGTCTAGACATATTTCTTCAAAGCGTAGGAGAAGTGGTCTTATCGTGTGCGGTCTGTTGTTGTATTGTATTCTGGTACCGATGTGAGAGACAATAGTGTGACATATGTGGCTTGGTTTCGATCTGGTTCTTAAAACATAGGATACAGTAAGTAGCACTCTTCTTTGTTCTAGGCATGGCTCGTTGCTCTCAGCATATAAGCTCCGGACAGGTGAGGTTCTATACGCTCCAGTCGCCAAGAGCAATTCATGATGATGTATTGGGTCAAAAAGTTTGAGGTAAGATTTTCTGGCTGAACCGTAAATAACGCTGCCGTAGTCAAGTATGCTGCGCACGATCGAGCGGTATATGCGTAGAAGGGAGACTCGATCGGCACCCCAGTGTTTCCATGATAGTATTTTCAGAATGTTGAGCGCTTTGTTTGCTTTCTTTTTTGTGTAATTCATGTGGGAAATGAAGTTTAGTTTCCTGTCAAAGACTAGGCCTAGGAACTGGTGTTCTGACTTGAGTGGCAGTACACTGTTGTTGATTTTAAGAACAGGGTCCGGATACAAGCCGCGCTTTTGTGAGAAAAGTAGGGTAATGGTTTTCTGGGTAGAAAAGCGAAAGCCATTTTGATCTGCCCATTTGGTCAGTTTGTTGATGGTTAGCTGCAGCTGCCTTTCGCATGTGCATATGCTTGAGGCCCGACATGCTATCTGAAGATCGTCAACATATAATGAGTGCATGATGGAGGGTGGGATTACTTGATTAACTGAATTCATTTTGACTACGAACAGTGTAGTGCTAAATACGCAACCCTGTGGCACACCATTTTCTTGGGCAAAAGCCCGCGATAGTGTGGAGGCAAACCGTACCTGGAAGTTTCGGTTTGATAGAAAGTCAGAGAGGCAATTAAGCATTCTTCCGCGTATTCCGAGATGTGCCAGGTCTCTCAGTATACCGTACCTCCTGGTGGTGTCGTAGGCCTTCTCCAGGCCAAAAAACACTGCTAGGCAGTGTTGCCTATGCAAGAAGGCCTCCCGCACTGTGTGTTCGAGACGGACAAGATGATCGATCGTTGAATAGCCTTTCTTATACCCACACTGATGATCATCCAGTAGGTTGTCTACTTCAAGGATGTATGTCAGTCTTCTGTTTATTACGCTTTCGTATGCTTTTGCCATACAGTTTGTAAGTGCTATGGGTCTTTAGCTACCCGGTGAAGTCAGTAGTTTTTCAGTCTTTAGAAATGGTACTATGGTTGCCATTTTTCATTTTGCGGGCATTTTGCCAGTTTTCCAAATCATGTTAAAAAACTTTAATAATGTTTGCACGGCAGCTTGAGAAAGGTGCGCGAGCATTGCGTAATAAATTCTGTCTGGACTGGCTGCTGTCTTTTTTCCCGCCGAGAGCACTGTGCTTAACTCTTGGAATGTCAAGGGAGCGTTGTACGGCTAATCTAGGCCACCGGTTACGGGTAGTTTTTGTTTTTCGGTTGTCTGTTTGTATGCCAGGAAGGATGGCGTGTAATTAGTGGAACTGGATATAGTGTAAAAGTGTTGGCCTAAAATGTTCGCCTGCTCCTCTAGAGATGTCTGTGTGCCTGGGTCTGTAAGTATGGGTATCGCGTATGAGGAATAGTCGCCGCTGAATTTTCTAACCTGGTTCCACATTTTCTTGGGTGTGGTTGTGCTATTGATTGTAGATATGTACTTCTGCCAGGACGATTTTTCTGCATTTCTACGAATATGTCGTGCTTTTGCTTTAGCTTGTTTGAACGCAAGGAGGTTGTCACATGTGGGGTACCTACGGAAGTTGCACCATGCTTTATTCTGTAGTTTTTTGGTTTTTGCACACTCACTCGTCCACCCTGGCTTTAGCTTTCTTCCCACTAGTCCTGAAGACTGGGAAATAGCTTGCTCTGCCGCAGACAGTATGCAATCGGTGAACTTGTCATTTATTTCCTCTAATGTTAGGTGTTCAGAGATCTCAGCCTGTAGATTAGCTCTCTGTGTAAATAAAGGCCAGTTAGCTTTGTGAAGCTTCCAACGCTGTGGTCGAGAGCGTATGGTCGGAAGTGGCGACGTTAGTCCTACAATCGACGGTCGATGGTCACTACCATAAGGGTTGTTTATTGTTTCCCAGGTAAATTCTGCAAACAGTGAGCTAGAGCACAGTGCCGAATCCAAGCAACTCATGGTTCCTGTGCCTGGAGAGCAGTATGTTGGTGATCCAGTGTTTAAAAGACACACATTGTTAGTAAGAATAAAATCTTCAATTACCTGCCCTCTACTGTCTGTCTTTACACTACCCCATAGTATGTTGTGCGCATTGAAATCTCCTGCCATTAAAAAAGGTTTAGGTAGCTGTTCTGCAATCAATTCTAGATCTTTTACAGTAAAGTGTGTATGAGGTGGATTGTATATAGAACAAATGGTGATAGTTTAATGTGATAAAATGGTGACTGCAGCCGTTTCAATAAAACTGTTAACTATAACTTCTCTTACCGCAATACCACTTTGGACAACATTGGCGACGCCGCCCGACAGCCGGTTGCTTTGCGAGCTGTCGCGACGTATAACAGTGTAACCTTTTAGTATTTTGGTGTTTTTTTGGTCCCAGATTCGTTTCCTGCAAGCATAATGCTACAGGAGAGAAGCTTGTAAATATGTCCTTAATGTCGCTTAAGTTTCGTGTCATGCCTCTGCAGTTCCAATGGATAATGTATGCCTATACGTGAAATGATGTGTATAAAATTTAGTATTTCGGGTTAGTTGTGCATAAGCTAAAAAGGGACACTATTCATGTGCTTCGTCACTTCTTTTTTTGTGGGGCCGAAATTGTGTTTCGGCTCCCTTTTTCTCCCTGGCAGGGACAAATGATGAGCTGCCTGATCGCCCTGCTGGTTGGAGCAGGGTCTGTCAGGCTTTCAGTGTCCGATGGACTCACAACCATGGACTCGGCACCACGAGGGTGCTCAACAGTGTTGGTGCCCGGCGAGAATGCTGGCCTCCTCAAGGGAGGCTGGCTACTCGGCACCGTTGTTGAGACCTCTTTTGCCTCGACATTAAGTTGGCTGGCACCAACACTGGTGAAGGCTTTGGGACCTCCCTGAAAAAAGGCACTTTGTGCCTTTTTTTCAATCTTGTCTCGGGGACGGACTGTGGCCACTAGGTCCTGGAGTTCGACCTGTGTGCCTACAGAGACCGTCGGTGGTGCCTTCCCCCTTCGCACCGCTTCAGCGTAGGTGCACTTTTGCGCAAGAACCACTCGCTGGCGCGCTTCTGGATACGATATGTTTTCTTTGATTTTCAGTGTAAGTATGTCTTTCTTTTTGCCATTCTGGGCGGGAGCGTGAGTACGCTGCATGGGGACCCTTGCAGTTCACACAGTTTAAAGCGTTCATGCACTCGCCATCTTCATGTTCATTCTGGCCGCATTTCATGCAGGTTGTATTACCGCGACATGAATGAGACCCGTGCCCGAACCTCTGCCATCGGAAGCACCTGCAAAGATTAGGTATGTAGGGCCTCACACGTAGGTAAAGATACGCTACTTTAACTGCAGCAGGAAGCGTAGTGCTTGCGAACGTTATTATTACATTCCTTGTGCGGTTTTCCTTTTTATCTTTACGGGTGATGATTGCTCGTGCGGCAAGTACACCTTGATCCGCTAAAGCATCCTCAATTTCTGCGTCGGTGCACTTGAGCAGTTCTTTGTCGGATATTACACCTCGCGTGTAATTGAGAGATCGGTGGGCTGTTGTTACACTGACTTCATGTTGTCCGATTTTTCCAAGGTGTCTAATTTTGTCACTTTGTTCTTTGTTTTTCACTTCTATGAGGAGATATCCTGAATTCATTTTTTTTTTGCACTGTAATTGCTTCCAATGCGTTCTTTGATTGCTTTTGAAATCGGGAATGGTGATATGTCCTGAATCTTAGTTTCAGTCAATGACGTTACAACGAAGAATTTCGTGTAATCGCTCTCTTTAGTCAGAAGGTTTCTATTTGCTTCGGTGCGACCCCTTTTACGGGACCGATCATTGTGGAAAGGGTGGGTACTTTTTTCCATAGGAAAGCATGTTTGTTCGGCAGCTATGCTGGCCACCCACCATGGAGTCCAACAAGGGGAACGTATACACACGTTAGCCATACATTGCTACTATAACCCTGTGGTCTTGACCAAGGGAGGTCAGTCTCCCAGGTTTAACCCTAGCCGCCAAGAAATTTGGAAGTAAACGGAGAAGAGAAGACGACAGGACAGGTAAGAAGTGAGCGATAAAGACGAAGATGTAGGGAGAGAGAAATAGGAAAAGGCGACTGCCGATTTCCCCTGGAAGGGTCAGCCCAGGGGTGCCGTCTACGTGAAGCCGGGGCCAAAGGGGTGTGTTGTCTCTGCCGGGGGCCTTAAAGGTCCAATCACCTAGAGCCAGCTCAACCCCAGGATCCCCTTTTCCCGGACACGGCAAAACCACGCACGGCTAGGCGTAGGAGGGAGTCAAAACTCCCCCGTTAGCTCGGGTCCGTGGTGTCGCTACACACCAAACGCCTACTTGCGCAGGCGCCCCGGCGGGGATACAGTAAAAAATATTATGTGGGAGAGACAGGTGCAAGGAATTCCTTTTAAATATGAAAAGTGTGCAGCTCAACACGCCTCCTTGTGGCACTCCTGTTTCTTGAACAAATACTCGAGATAGCACAGTGCCAACTCGAACACGGAATGTACGGTTGGACAGGTAGCTTTTGGATAATTGTCAACATTCTACCCCATACACCTAAATATGACAGGTCTCGCAATATGCCAAAGCGCCATGCAGTGTCATATGCCTTTTCCATATCGAGAAACACAGAAAGAAAAAATTATGAACAAAAGCATCGCGAATTTGTGCCTCGATACGGACAAGTGGTCGGTGGTGGACCCAGCCTCTCGAAACCCACACTAGTATGGGTCAAGTAGGCCACTAATTTCAAGGAAGTGCATCAGGCGCCTGGTAATTATTTTCTCAAAGACGTTGCAAACAACTGATTAAGGCTATTGGCCTGTAGCTGGAAACTGAGGCCAGGTCCTTGCCTTGTTTTAGAGTTGGGATAACGATAGCTTCCTTCCAGGCTGAAGGTAGCTCGATGATGAACAGTTTTTAGTGGCGCAAGGGCCAATTGATGGCCAAAGAGCGCCATTTCAGTTGACTACAGATATGAACGATGATATGGTGCGTGGCTGTAAAGGGGCCTCAAAATTCCTCGCTCTAACGTGGGTTAAAACATGAAAGTAACAAAATCATGACAGTGGCGAGACATATTTGAAGTGATAGCGGATGGCAAAATGTCTTGATAATAAAACCATGATGAAGATGTAGTCACCGCAGCCACGTCCATTCTATAAAGGTCGTGCTACGGATGACCTCGAAATATCGGGTGAAAGCTTTGCACATCTTTTAAAAACGTGAAAAGTGTTTGCAGTTTAAAAAGCGGATCTCTACCGATCAGCATCCCAGGGTGTAGAAGAGCTGTTGTCGGTAGGGCAGTAAAAAAAGCTTTTTTCTTAGAGCGTCTAGCTCATTGCACTGGACGAGAATGTGGAGAACCGTAAGCGGCTCTCCACATGTCTCACAATATGGTGGATCACCGGTAGACAAAAGAAATGAATGTGTAGAATGTGTATGTCCTGTTCTAAGCCTTGTTAGTATTACTTCTGTGTGTCGTGATTTTGATAGTGGCGACCAATAACCTAGATGTGACTTAATAGCATGGAGTTTATTATCTGTGTGTTTATCCCACATGCTCTGCCAATACCCCCTGAGCTTTCGTTTTATAAAAGGTTCTAAGTCAAGTGCAGGGACTGGTGTTGATGCATTGGCAGTAGTGACACTGGCGCAAGCAGCCAGATTGTCGGCCAAAACGTTCCCTTGTATTTCACGGTGCCCTGGGACCCAGCAGACAACGACATGCTAGTTTGATGTGTAGAGTGTGCACAGAAGTGAGTAAAGTGACACATGCACGGGGTTCTTGTGTTTTTTAAGAATTTTCAGGGCTTTGACCACGCTTAGGGAATCCGTGTATATTACCGCCTTTTGTAATTTTATATGTCTAATGTGTTTTACGACCGCCAGTATTGCGTAAGCTTCTCCTGTGAAACTGCTTGCATTAGGATGAAGAACGCCAGCCTCGGAAAAGGATTGGCCTACCACTGCATATGACATAGAAGTGTTTGACTTTGACGCATCGGTAAGGAACTCAGGGCATGTGTATTTATGTTGTAGTTCCAGGAAGTATGTATGTATGTGTGCAAGTGGTCCGTGCTTTGTGACATCAACAAAAGAGACATCACAGCCTATAAGCTGCCACTGGCACGGTGGCAAATATGTTACAGGAGCCATCAAACTGTGTTCAAGAGGCACACCTGTTTCTTCGGCCAGGCTCCTTAAACGCAGCGCGTAGGGCTGCCTAAACGAAGGACGGTCCTCGAACAAGCCAGAACAAGACAAATCTTTAATTGTGAAATGGGAAGGGTGTTTCTTGTCTGCCTTCACCTTCAAAAGTACAAAAAGGACAGGGAACATCTCTGTAGGTGGAGCTAACATTCATTCGAATCCACGTACAGGCTCTCCACAGGGCTGGTGCGGAAAGCACCCGTAGAGAAGCGAATGCCTAGATGGTAAACAGGGTCGAGAATTTTCAACGGTGATGGTGTTGCCGACTGATAGATTATAGCACCGTAATCTAGGCGTGTGCGCATGAGGCTTTTATATAAGTTAAATAAACATTTCCTGTCACTACCCCATGTAGTGCGTGACTACAATTTCAAAATGTTCATTATTTTTAAGCACCTGTCCCTTAGATACTTGATATGTGGGATGAAGGTTAGCTTAGTGTCTAATATGAGACCAAGAAACTTGTGCTCGGTCTTCACTGACAGAGGTTGACCATGCAGGTCAATGTCGGGGTCAGGATGGAGGCCCCTCTTTCGGCTGAACAAGACACAAGTGCTCGTTTGCGCGTGGAGTATAAAACCATTCTCGTTTGCCCATTGAGATACCTTGTTCAACCCTAGTTGAACTTAACGTTGGCACATTGAGATGTTGCACGATTTGTAACCAATCTGCATATCATCGACATATATGCAGTGAAAAATATTTCGTGGGAGAAACAGGTGCGAGGAATTCATTTAACTATGAAAAGTGTGCAGCTCAATACACCTTCTTGTGGCACTCCTGTTTCTTTCTGGAATGTACGGTTGGACAGGTAGCTTTCGATAACTGTCAGCCTTCTACCCCGCACACCTAAATGTGACAGGTCTCGCAATATGCCGTAGCGCCATGCAGTGTCATATGCCTTTTCCTTATCGAGTAACACAGAAAGAAAAAATTGCTTATGAACAAAAGCGTTGCGAATTTGTGCTTCCGTACGGACAAGGTGGTCAGTGGTGGACCGAGCCTCTCGAAACCCACACTGGTATGGGTCAAGTAGGCCACTAATTTCAAGGAAGTGCATCAGGCGCCTGTTAATCGTTTTTTCAAAGACTTTTCAAATACAGCTGGTTAATGCTATTGGCCTGTAGCTGGAAACTGAGGCCGGGTTCTAGCCTTGTTTTAGAATTGGGATAATGATAGCTTTCTTCCAGGCTGAGGGTAGCTCGCCAGAAGACTATTTCCGATTATACAGAGAGAGGAGAGCTTTCTGGGTTTCAGTGGGCAGGTGTTTTAACATTTCATATGCCATACGCTCCGGCCCTGGGGCAGATTTATTGCAGCAGGCAAGTGAGGCCTGCAGTTCAGCCAAACAGAAAGGTTCGTTGTATGCCTCATGTGTTGTGGGCTTGCGCTCTAATCTCTGTCTTTCTATTGCGGTTTTGTATCGTCGGAACATTTCAATATAGTGTTTTGAGCTGGAGACCTGTTCAAAGTGCACTCCGAGAGTGTTTGCCTGGTCTTCCAAACTCTCCCCTTGTGTGTTCACTAGAGGAAGCGAATGTGCTCCTTGTCCTGCCACCTTACCAACCATGCTCCAGACTATCGACTCTTCTGTGTATGAGTTAATGCCCGATACAAATTTGTGCCAACTTTCTCTTCTCGCCTGTAGGCGCGCCCTCCTTGCTTGCGACTTGACGTTCTTAAAGTTTAAAAGATTCTCGGCTGTGGGCGAGTCTCTAAGCAACCTCCATGCCTTATTTTGTTTTTTTTCGAGCATCACGGCACTCATTATTCCACCATGAGACTCGTCGTTTGCTTGACGGTCCACATGTTTGGGGAATAAGTTTTGTTGCTGCATCAACCAAGAAAGCTGTAAAGTAGCATACAGCATCCTCTATGCTCAATGCAGCCATGTCAGTCCAAGATCATAAAGTTATTTTTTGAAACTTTTCCAAATCAGCTTTGTCGGTGAGCCATTTGGGAACTTGTGCAGAACATGTATTTGTTATTGATGTGCTGATACGATAGGAAAATTGTCACTACCATATGAATCATTAATGACTTCCCATTTAACTAGAGGCAGGAGTGGTGGGGATATTATGCTGAGGTCTATTGCTGAGTACGTATTGTTAGCGATGTTGTAATATGTTGGCTCTTTCCGATTCAGCAGGCGCGCACCGGAAGAAAAAAGGTGCTGTTCAATCAGGCAACCTCGAGCATCGCAGCGAGAGTCACCCCACAGATTGCTATGTGCATTGAAATCTCCCAGGAGAGTATAAGGTTCTGGAAGTTCCTCTATGAGAGACTCGAGTTCATGCTTTTTAAGACGGTGTTGTGGAGGTATGTAGAGAGAGCAGATGGTGACGAGCTTATTCAAAAGAACTGCTCGAACAGCCACCGCCTCAAAGGATGTTTGTAGTGGTAGGTGTGTGCATGCAATCCCTTGATTGACTATAATGGCAACACCACCGGATGGCACAATGGCATCATTCCGGTCTTTCCGAAAGATAACGTAGCGACGTAAAAAGTTGGTGTGTTTAGGTTTCAGGTGTGTCTCTTGTACGCACAGCACCTTAGGTGTATGTTTGTGTAAAAGTTCCTGGATATCGTCGAGGTTTCTCAACAGTCCTCTGACGTTCCACTGTAGTATTTGTGTCATTTTAATGTAGTGTGGTGTTGTGTGTACAGAGGTGTTGCGTTAGTTTGCAGGGCCTTTTGAGGGCCCTGTGATTCGAGGTTTTTCTTTTTGGGCGCGCTCCAAGAAGTTGCGTCTATCCTTTGGCGTCTGAGGCGCCGGAGGAGTGGGACTTGTATCCATCACCTCTTGTGAGGTGGTGGATGGTGCCTGCTGGGTAGGCACATTCACTGTACTTTCGGACCTAACTGCGCCTGCAGTGGTTCGAAGTTCAGCAGACACTGGGGTCTGCTGTACAATTGTATCGAGCAGTACAAGCTGCTCCAGCCAGGGGGGCTAGTGGCACGACCGCGGCCACACACTGTGTGACATTCGCGGCTGCCGAGGCATGTGGCGCGGCGTCCCGGCGCGTCACATCTGCAAAGGAGGGATAAGATGGATTGTGTATTGCGAAACGTTGGCATGCTTCTTGGAATGTGAGATTGAATTTAACCTCAAGTTCTACTATTTGTTTCTCTTTTTTCCATGCAGGGCATGATCATGAGTAGGCAGTGTGATCTCCTTCACAGTTCAAACAATGAGTTGTTTCTGAGGTGCAGTTGTCCGATATGTGTTGAATGGATGCGCACTTTGCGGAAGTGGCACGCCCTCTGCAACTCTGCGATCCATGACCGAAACGTTGGCACATGAAACATCGACGAGGGTTGGGAATGTATGGTCTTACACGAAGATTACAATAGCCGGTTTCGATTGATTCTGGTAGGTCACTTGTTCCGAAGGTAATTATTACGTGTTTTGTAGGGGTCAGTTTGTTGTTGCGCCTTATTGTTATTTGTTGGACTTTCACCACGTTCTGGTCCTGCCAACCTTCGAGCAGCTCACTTTGAGAAAGCTCAGTAAGATCATCATCAGAAATTACGCCACGAACAGTGTTCATGGACCTGTGTGGGCCCACCGAAACAGGGGTTTCCCCAAAGGCTACAACCTTAGACAGCTTTTCACACTGAGCTTTGTCACGAACCTCCAGAATAAGATCGCCACTTCCCATCTTTGTCACTTTATAAGCCTGGCCTATTGCTTCTGTGAGAGTTTTGGAAACGAAGAAAGGTGAAATGGCTCGGACTGTCTTCTTTTCGTTTTGACTGTGGATTACATGGTACTTTGGGAATGTCGGTTTAGGTGTGTTAGGCAGGAAAGTATCTTCGGTGCGCCACCTTCTTAGGGAGCGATTAGGAAGGGGGGGAAAAGCTTTTGCCATAAAAATACAATAAAGTTCGGCGGCGATGGTGGCCACCCACCACCGAGCCCGACAAGGGGACGAAACAAGGTTGACTAGTGATGATGATGATGATGTGTGGCGCTTTGTGGCGCAAGGACCAATTGATGACCAAAGAACGCCATTTCGATGAGTAGAGATGCGGACAATGATGTGTTGCGTGGCTGTATAGGAGCCTTAAAATTCCTCGCGATAATGCGGGTAAAACATAAGTATTAAGATCATGACAGTGGCGTGATATGCATAGTAAAAAGGGTGACACAGGCTTTGATAATAACAACATGTAAAAATACTTGGCACTAGCACAAGTGCCTCAACAGCGCCCTTGTGTCCAAGGGCTGCGAGGCGAGTGCTTTTAAATATATTCACTGCAGCAGCAACCTCTCTTGAGAGGTCACGCTACGCAATGCCTGGGTATATTACATGGTAAAAACCGACATCTCTTAAAAAAGCTAGCAATGATTTATGGGTGAAAAGTGGTTCCCTACCGACAAACATTGCGGGGTGTAATGGTATATGTTGTCGGTAGGGTAATGGAAAGTGTTGTCTTCTTAGAGTGTCTAATTGCTTACATTGGATTTAAACGTCAAGAACTGTTATTGCCTCACCACATTTATCACACAATGGTGGATCGCCACTGGACAAAAGATGTGTGTGTGTCGTGTATGTGTGTCCTATCCTGAGTCTTGTTAGTGTTACCTCTGTTAGACGTGATATTGGCACTGGTGGCCAATGGCCAAGGTGTGGCGTGATAACGTGTAGCTTGTTTTGTGTGTGTCTATCCCACTTGCTCTGCCAGTAGTCCCTGAGCTTTCGTTTGAGAGACGGCTTAAGATCAAGGGGCGGGATCGATATGGTTGTAGTGGCACTGATTTCGTGGACGGATGCAGCAAGCTGATCCGCCATCACGTTGCCTTGAATCTCTCGGTGCCCTGGCACCCAGCACACTACAACATCTTGGTTGAGTGTGTAGAGTGTGCATAAAACGGAGTAAAGTGAGACGAGGACAGGGTTTTTTGTTTTTTATGACTGCGCAGAGCCGTTACCACACTGAAAGAGTCTGTATAAATTACTGCTTTTTGTATTTGTGATTGTGTGATGTGTTTAGCTGCCACAAGTATCGCGTAAGCTTCTGCTGTGAAGATACTTGTGCCTCGATGTAGAGGGCCAGCATCCGAAAAGGAAGGGCCAACAGCAGCGTAGGACACAGAGGAGTTGGACTTAGAGGTATCTGTAAAGAACTCAGGACGTGTGTATTTATGTTGAAGTTCCAGGAAGTATGTTCGAATATGGGCAATAGGCGCATGTTTAGTAACTTCTAGGAAAGACACATCGCAATCTATAGTCTGCCACTGCCACGGTGGCGGGTATGCTACAGGAGCCATTAAACTGTGTTCAAGTGACACTCCAGTGTCCTCAGCTAGACCGTTCAGGCGAACTGAGAAGGGCTGCCTCATCAAAGGCATGTTTAGAACAGAATGGAGCTCGACAAATCAATAATAGTAGAGTATGAGGGGTGCTTCTTGTCTGCTTTCACCTTAAGAAAATAAACAAAGGACATGTAAGTTCTCTGCAGATGAAGCGACCACTCATTTGACTCAACGTAAAGGCTTTCAACGGGGCTGGTGCGAAACGCACCCGTAGAAAGGCGGATGCCCAAATGGTGCACGGGGTCCAGCATCTTCAAAGCACTTTGAGTCACAGAGTGATAAACAACGGCCCCATAATCTAAGCGGGTGCGAATGAGGCTTCTATACAGGTTCATGAGAGATTGCCTTTCACTACCCCACGTAGTACGTGACAACACTTTTATAACATTCATGGCTTTTAAACATTTTGTTTTTAAATACTTGATGTGCGGTACGAAGGTCAACTTGTTGTCGAAGATTAAGCCTAAGAATTTATGCTCCGCATTGACAGACAGACGTTGACCGTTCAGTTCAATGTCAGGTTCTTAGTGCACGCCTCTCTTTCGGGAGAACAAGACACAGGTGCATTTTTCTGGGTTCAGCCGGAATCCGTTTTCCTCTGCCCATTTAGAGACCTTGCTTAAACCTAACTGAACCTGCCGCTCACACATTGCCAGGTTGCATGACTTAAAGCCAAGCTGGACGTCATCGACATATATGGAATAGAACGTGTTGCGGGGAATGGACAGGTGCAAGGAATTCATTTTGATAATAAAAAGTGTACAACTAAGTACACCACCTTGCGGTACTCCCGTTTCTTGCACAAATGTTTGGGAGAGAATACTGCCCACACGGACACGGAATGTCCGATTGGACAAGTAACTCTCGATTATGGAAAGCATTCTACCGCGGACACCCAGGTGAGACAATTCTCTTAATATGCCAAAGCGCCATTTTGTGTCGTAGGTCTTTTCGATATCGAGAAACACGGAAAGAAAGTATTGTTTGTGGACGAAAGCGTCTCGGATCTGTGCCTCGATACGCACCAGATAGTCGGTGGTAGATCTAACCTCTCGAAACCCACAGTGGTATTGGTCAAGCAGATTGTGTGTTTCAAGGAAATATTGTCACGCAGCAAAGGACGACACAGTTGTCTATAAGGAAAACAAGTTTATTGGAGCGAACCTGTGCTCCCCTAACAACTGAAAGAATACACAAGCGGCGAAGCAGCGGCCGGCAAAACGACGGGCACGCTAGTGAGCGTCGGCGATCGAATGTCGCGGCATCGGCTGTGCGGGAATTTATATCCCTCGGCGCGAGGGTTTCTCGAATAGTCGAATTGTATCGAGAACGCCGTGATAGCGTTTGTTAGAAACGCTGTTCGTTCGGAACGCTCGAAGCGCTGTTCGATAGCGTTTGTTCAAAACGCTGTGATAGCGTTTGTTCGAAACGCTGTGATAGCGTTTGTTCGAAACGCTGTGAAAACAGTGATAGCACAGGCCGGCACAGCCAGGCCGAAAAAAAAACACAAATAAACAAACCCAATGCACGGTTCGCGGCATTACCCTCCCTCTAAGAGTGCATCGACCCGATGCTAACATAAGGGACAGTCCAAACAAATTAAAATAAAAGTTCGTCATCGTCCGTAGAAAGGTTTTAAGCGAACCACATGGACGACTTCGGGCCGCGTGCGTCGTCGTCATGTACGGGAGTCACCATCGGGGATCACTTCGTATGTTAGTTCGCCAACACGTCGTAGAATCCGGTAGGGTCCGAAATAGCGTCGTAGAAGTTTCTCACTGAGTCCACGTCGTCGAATGGGAGTCCAAACCCACACGCGATCTCCAGGATGGTACTCGGCGTCTCGGCGTTGGAGATTGTAGCGTCCGGCATCCACCAGTTGCTGGTCTGTTATACGAACTCGAGCGAGCTGGCGGGCCTCCTCTGCACGTTGGAGGTATCCTTGGACGTCGGCGTTGAGGTCGTCGTCTTCTACGCATGGCGTCGAGCATCGTAGCCGGCCGTCTTCCATAGACGAGCTCAAACGGTGTCATCTGCGTGGTTTCTTGGATAGCCGTGTTGTACGCAAACGTGACGTACGGGAGGACTTCGTCCCACGTCTTATGTTCAACGTCGACGCACATAGATAGCATATCCGCGATTGTCTTATTCAGCCGTTCCGTTAGTGCGCTCGTTTTGGGGTGGTACGCCGTCGTTCTTCGGTGATCTGTGTTGCTGTAGCGTAAGATTCTTTGCATGAGCTCCGCAGTGAAGGTCGTTCCGCGGTCCGTGATAAGGACCTCAGGGGCTCCATGTCACAGCACAATTTGGTTAATAAAGAACTTTGCAACTTCTTGTGCAGTTCCCCTAGGAAGAGCGGTGGTCTCTGCGTAGCGCGTCATGTAGTCTGTCGCTACGACAATCCATTTGTTCGCGGGTTGGGATGTAGGGAACGGGCCCAGAAGGTCCATTCCGATCTGTTGGAAGGGCCTCGTTGGGACGGCGATCGGCTGCAGAAGTCCGGCGGGTCTCGTCGGTGGTGTTTTTTGTCGCTGGCAGTCACGGCAGCTCCGGACGTAGTGGGTGACATCGGATGTAAGGCGGGGCCAGAAGTATTTCGCCTTGATTTTTGTAATCGTGCGAGCTGTTCCGAGATGTCCGGAAAACGGGTTGTCGTGGCACGCTTCCAAAATTTCGTCACGAAGGTCTGCGGGGAGGACAAGAAGATAATTCGTTCTCGTTCCGGGGTCGAAATTCTTCTTCACTAGGATGGAGTTTTTGAGGCTGAATGCTGGTAAGTTGCGCTTGAACGCCCTAGGCACGGCGACGTTGCGTCCTTCGAGGTAGTCGATCATGGCGCGGAGGTCAGGGTCGGCACGCTACTGGGCGGCTAGGTCGCTCTCTGTCACGACTCCGAAGAACGCGCTGTCTTCATCGGATTCCTGTGGTGGTGGGTCGACGGGGGCGCGGGACAGGCAGTCGACGTCGGAGTGTTTCCTGCCGGATTTGTAGAATATTGTAACGTCGAACTCTTGCAGGCGCAAGCTCCACCGCCCAAGACGGCCAGAGGGGTCCTTGAAATTGGCGAGCCAACACAGCGCATGATGGTCTGTCACAACCTTAAACGGTCTACCATAGACGTATGGGCGAAATTTTGAAATGGTCCATATGATAGCCAGGCACTCTTTCTCGGAGACAGAGTAGTTTCTCTCCTCCTTCGACAGACCACGGCTTGCATAGGCGATTACATTTTCGTAACCGCTTTGCTTTTGGACGAGGACGGCACCCAAACCGATATCACTGGCGTCCGTGTGCAATTCCGTTTCGGCGTTTTCATCGAAATGAGCGAGCACGGCCGGGTTTTGCAGGCGTTGTTGCAGCTCGCAGAATGCCTTTTCTTGGTCGTTTTCCCAGCTGAAAGGGGTGCTTTCTTTCATCAGGCGCGTGAGTGGCTCTGCAATGCGTGCGAAGTTTGCGACGAAGCGCCGGTAGTATGCGCACAGTCCGAGAAACCTTCGCACACCCTTCTTATCTTTCGGCCTTGGGAAGTTCGCAATGGCTGATGTTTTTGCCGGGTCAGGTAGGACTCCCGCGGCGTTCACGACGGGACGCAAGAACTTGAGTTCCTCGTACGCGAAACGGCACTTCTCAGGCTTCAGCGTTAACCCCGACGTACGAATGGCCTCGAGTACAGTTTCCGACCTTGTGAGGTGTTCGTCGAAAGTCCGGGCGAATACGACGACGTCGTCGAGGTATACGAGGCAAGTGTGCCACTTCAGGCCTGCTAGCACAGTGTCCATGACTCTCTGAAACGTTGCGGGCGCCAAGCACAGCCCAAACGGCATCACCTTGAATTCGTATAGACCGTCCGGGGTTATAAATGCAGTCTTCTCTCGGTCTCTCTCGTCCACTTCAATTTGCCAATAGCCGGTCTTCAGATCCATGGATGAGAAGTACTTGGCGTGGCAGAGGTGGTCGAGGGCGTCGTCGATTCGTGGCAGGGGGTACATGTCCTTTTTGGTGATTTTGTTTAGTCTCCGGTAGTCAACGCAGAATCTTGAAGTGCCATCTTTTTTCTTCACGAGTACAACCAGCGCAGCCCACGGACTTTTCGATGGCTGTATTATGTCGTCGCTGAGCATGTCATCTACTTGAGTCCGGATGGCTTCGCGCTCGTGTGAAGAAACGCGGTACAGTAACTGTCTGGTAGGTCTGGCTCCATCTTCGGTTATTATCTGGTGCTTCGCCAAAGGTGTCTGACGTAACTTCGAGTTCAAGAAAAAACACTCGCTGTAGTGACGGAGCAACTCCAGTATTCTGTCCCGATTTTCTTGCGACAGCACCGGGTTCACGTCGAAAGGATGTGGCAGCCTGGAAGCATCTGCGCGTGCGCGTTCAAAGGTGGCGACCGCGATCACTTGACTCGCTTCTTGCGTTTCTTCGAGGAACGCAATTGCAGCGCCCTTGTTTAGATGCTGGTACTCCTCGGTGAAATTGGTGACCAAAACGTGAGATCTGCGTTGCTTAAACCACGCAATGCCTCTTGCGACAGACACACCGGGGTCTAGAAGCAACCTTTGGTCAGTCTCCACAATAGCGTCGACGTCAGGAGCAGCACCTTCACAATATACGGCGATCATAAAGCTTGCGCGTGGTGGCAGGGAGACGTGATCGCCGGCGATCCTTACAGCAGCACGGTGTCCGAGGTTCGGCTGCGGCGTCGTGGAGCGATCGGAAGAAACCGTTATCGAGCTGGTCTGCAGATCAATTATTGCGCCATTGTCCGTCAAAAAGTCCATTGCGAGAATTACGTCGCGGGAGCAGTCAGGCAAAATGACGAACTCCGAAGGGTACGTAGTGCCGTCTATGGTGACGCGCGATGTGCACATTCCACTTGGGGTCACGAGGTGGCCTCCTGCTGTGCGTATGTGCGAATCGTCCCATCTGGTCATACCTTTCTTTAGCTTGGACGCGAATGACCCGCTCATGACCGAGTAGTCGGCTCCCGTGTCGATGAGGGCGACTACGTCAAGGCCGTCTATGGACAACTGGACGTCGGATGCCGCTTTCCTCGAATTTCAGGTGCGTCGGGGCGTCGTATCGCGGCTTGCGCGTGTTGATGGTCGGGCACTATGCGTCGTCATCGTCGTCTTCTCAGCGGCAGGCTTCGTCATTCCGGGTACGCGTCGCGCAGCGTAGCTATCGTCGTTTTCGGGGGTCTCGTCAGGGTGTCGTCAGGTCGTCGGGATGAGGGCATGTCGTGAATCACGGTCTTGCGTCGTTGGAGGGTTTTCATTTTCTCGCCGTTGTGCAACTTCACCTCCAGACGTTGCTGCTTTTAGTTTCCCCCTCGTGGGCTGGGGGACCTTCCACGGGCGAAGTCAGCATTGCTGCGACGGTTGGGGGATTGGTACGGGTAGGGCGACGGCGAACGGTTGAAACGGGATGGTCCACGGCTGGTGTTCGACAGGTATTCTTCGATCTCAAATGGGCGCTGGCCGGCTCGCGGGCGGGGTGCGTCGACGGAGAACCCACGCAAACCCAGCCTCTTGTACGGGCAGCGGCGGTAGACGTGCTCGGCCTCTCCGCAGTGGTAGCACAGCGGACGATTATCTGGCGTTCGTCACACCTCGGTCTTCCTGGGCGCCTGGTTTCGGGTTACAGGGGGTCGGGCGGGCGACATTGGGTGGCGGTACGGCAGGGCCTCTTGATAACGGGTTGGGACGGGTCGGGGTCGACGAGCAGCAGCGGAGTAGGTCATCGCTTGTGGTTCGCAAGATGCTTCCGACGGCGTGGAATTCCCCAGTGCTTGCTGAACCTCCTCGCGAACGACGTCAGTGAGGGAGGCGACTTGGGGCTGCGGCGTTGCTGGGAACAATTT
Source organism: Rhipicephalus microplus (assembly GCF_013339725.1). Taxonomy (NCBI): domain Eukaryota; kingdom Metazoa; phylum Arthropoda; class Arachnida; order Ixodida; family Ixodidae; genus Rhipicephalus; species Rhipicephalus microplus. The sequence continues at coordinate 43,579,482 of NC_051165.1, read as the reverse complement.
CCTCAGTTCCTCGCGAACGACGGCGCGGATGGTCTCCCGCAAGTCTTCCGTCGCCAATCCAGGGGCGTTTACCGGGTTCACCGAAAGGGTGTTGAGTGGTCTATCGTATTGCCGCGAACGCATATCCAAGGTCCTCTCGATCATTGAAGCCTCGGTGACGAACTCAGCGACGGTCTTAGGGGGGTTGCGGATGAGTCCAGCGAAGAGCTCTTGTTTAACTCCCCGCATCGGAAAGCGCACCTTCTTTTGCCATTTCGGGGTCAGCTCTCCGGAACAGCATCTTCATCTCCTCAGCGAACAGTACAACACCTTCGTTAGGGTGTTGCATTCGCGTCTCCAACAAAAGGGCGGCTCGTTCTTTCCGCACAACCGTAGCGAATGTTTTGAGGAATTCGCTCCTAAAGACAGTCCAGTCGGTTAGGGAGCCTTCATGGTTCTCAAACCACGTTCGAGCTGCATCCTCCAAACAGAAGAAGACATGACGAAACGTTTCTTCGTCATCCCACCTGTTAAAGATGCGGGCGCGCTCACGCTTCTCCAGCCACTCTTCCGGGTCTTCACCAGGAGATCCTCGGAATGATGGGGGCTCACGAGGTTGTTGCAGAACGACGGGAGGGTTGGTAGCGCTGGTCATTGTGCCTCCGTTGATCATCGTGGTTTTTACGTCTTCTTTCCTTTTTTTATCCGGGAGCAGTCCAAACTCTGGCTGAAGGCATTGCTGTCGGCGGCTGACACGAGTTGGGCGTGCTTGTCGTGTTGGGCTTGCTTGTCGGCATGGCAATGGCTTAGGGTCCATGTACCCCGCACCTCCACCAGATGTCACGCAGCAAAGGACGACACAGTTGTCTATAAGGAAAACAAGTTTATTGGAGCGAACCTGTGCTCCCCTAACAACTGAAAGAATACACAGGCGGCGAAGCAGCGGCCGGCAAAACGACGGGCACGCTAGTGAGCGTCGGCGATCGAATGTCGCGGCATCGGCTGTGCGGGAATTTATATCCCTCGGCGCGAGGGTTTCTCGAATAGTCGAATTGTATTGAGAACGCCGTGATAGCGTTTGTTTGAAACGCTGTTTGTTCGGAACGCTAAGCGCTGTTCGATAGCGTTTGTTCGAAACGCTGTGATAGCGTTTGTTCGAAACGCTGTGATAGCGTTTGTTCAAAACGCTGTGAAAACAGTGATAGCATAGGCCGGCGTAGCCAGGCCGAAAAAACAAAACACAAATAAACAAACCCAATGCATGGTTCGCGGCAATATAAAAGTCGGCGGTTTATCATTTTTTCAAAACTTTTACAAAGGCAGCTGCTTAGTGCAACTGGCCTGTAACTTAAAACAGAGGAAGGGTCCTTGCCCTGTTTCAAAATAGGGATAACAATGGCTTCTTTCCAGGAAGTAGGTATGGTGCCGGAAAGCCAGATAGCATTGTATAGGGAGAGTAAAGTTTTTCGCGTTTCAAGCGGCAGGATTTCCAACATTTCATACATGACATGGTCATGGCCTGGGGCAGAATTACTGCTCGAATTTAGTGATGTTTGTAGCTCAGCTAAGTTGAAAGGTTGGTTGTAAGCCTCGTATTTTCTACACTTGTATTCCAGTTTCTGCTTTTCGATTTTTGCTTTATATCTTTGAAAGCTTCAGTATAGTGTGACGAGCTAGAGACCTGCTCGAAGTGTGCACCGAGGAAGTTCGCCTGATCTTCCAGGCTGTCACCCTGTGTGTTTACGAGTGGGAGTGAATGCACTTGTCTTCCTGCTACTCTACCAACCATGTTCCAGACTTTAGCCTCTTGGGTATATGAATTAATCCCCGATAAAAATTTGTGCCAGCTTTCTCTTCTGGCCTGCCGACGCGTTCTCCCAACCTGAGACTTCATTTTCCTAAAAGTGGCAAGATTTTCGGCTTTCGGTGAGTTCCGAAGCACACTCCATGCTTTGTTTTGCTGCCTGCGTGCATTTTGTCACTCTGAGTTCCACCATGGCACAGGTCGTTTTCCATGATGTCCATTCGTTTGTGGTATGCTTTTTGTTGCTGCATCAATCAGAGACGCTGTAAAGTAGTCGACAGCCACATCAATACTTAAAGTGCATATGTCGCGCCAGTTTAAATGAGTGATGTTATAGAACTGTTCCCAGTTGGCTTTGCCTAATAGCCATTTCGGAACCTGAGGCGGGCATTCAGTTGATGTAGGTGTGCTCAAAAGTACGGGAAAGTGGTCACTTCCGTAGGGATTAGTGATGACTTTCCAGTGAAGTAGAGGCACAAGCGATGGAGATACTATGCTTAGGTCTAATGACGAATAGGTATTGTTAGCGAGGTTATAACAGGTTGGTTCTTTTCGATTCAGGAGACACGCGCTTGAAGAGAGAAGAAACTGTTCAATCACTCGACCTCGGGCATCACAACGAGAGTCACCCCATAGCCTGTTATGTGCATTAAAGTCCCCTAGAACCAGATAGGGTTCGGGAAGCTCATCCATCAAAGACTGGAATTCATGTTTGCGTAGTTGAATACGTGGAGGTATGTATATAGAGCAAACGGTGACAAGTCTGTCTAGAAGCACCACTCGAACAGCCACTGCCTCAAGAGACGTTTGGAGTTTCAAGTGTTTACATGCTAAACCTTGTTTAACTATAACAGCTACACCTCCAGATGATGCCACGGCATCATCACGGTCCTTTCGGAAAATAATGTAACTGCGTAGAAAGTTGGTGTGTTTAGATTTCAAGTGTGTTTCCTGTGCACACAGCAATTTTAGTGAGTGAATGTGTAGAAGTTCTTGGACATCGTCGAGGTTTGTGAGAAGGCCTCCGACATTCCATTGTACAATCTGTGTTTCCCTATTTGATGGAAAGTGGTGCTGTGTGTACGGAAATGAAGTGGCTGCTCAAGTGGGAAGTTGTCTCTTAAGTAGCAGGGCCGTCGTCGGGCCCTGTTATTGGTTTCTTGGTTGTTTTAGCGCGCTCTAGGGAGCCATGCCACATTTCCGGCACCTGAGGTACCGTGTTTGTGTCCATTGCCTCACGTGAAGCACTGGACGCCCGCGTACGCGAGCTGCTGTTGGGTATTTGCGACCTCGCCTGGTGAGACGTGGTCGGTCGACCCGACAACTCTGGACGGTCGCCTGAGTCTCTGGCTTGGTAGGTGGAGCAGGCTTGGCTGCTTCCACCATGGGGGCGGCCACCACAACCGATGGCTCACTTTGCGTGGGCCTAGGTAGTGGCGGAGGGTGATGCGACGCTGCCCCCTGACGCGCCGCATCAGCGTAAGTTGTGCCGTGAAAAGCCGAACACCTTCGGCATGCTTCCTTGAAGGAGATATTTTCGTGAATCTTCAGGGTAATAATGTTTTTTTTTCTTTTTTCCACTGTGGACAAGAACGTGAATATGACGCATGGTCTCCGTCACAGTTTACAAAATGTAGGGTTTCATTACAATTGTCAGAGATGTGGCCTTGGGCACCGCATTTGGCACAAGCAGGTCGACCACGACAGCTCTGAGAGCCATGGCCAAACCTTTGACACTGGTAACATCGGCGGGGGTTTGGTATGTAGGGTCTGATCGGTGTCTTTGTACAGCCAGTTTCTATTGTTTGTGGTAGCTCACTGGTGGCAAAGGTCAGTACCAAGTGTTTCGTGGGGATTTCCTGATTGTTCTTTCGGATGACGATTCGCTTCACATTGGTCACATTCTGTTCTTTCTAGCCCTCGAGGAGTTCAGCCTCCATCAAGCCAAGGAGGTCTGTGTCGGAAACAACTCCACGTGCAGAGTTCTTGAATCGATGAGGTGTTACGCTGATGGGAATGTCGCCGAATGTTGCAAGGTTCTTTAGTTTGTCAAATCGTGTTTTGTCACGGAGTTCTAAAGGAAGGTCACCGCTAGCCATTTTTGTAACTTTGTAGCCATCACCTAATGTGGCTGTCAGGGACCGCGATACTATGAACGGGGACACTGTTCTGGCTGTTTTGTTGGGCTTCTCACTGTGTACAAGATGATAACGAGGGAATACTTCTTTGGGTCGGCTGAAAAAGGAAAATTCTTCGGTGCGTACGTGCTTTGAAGCGGCACGATCATTGAAGAGTGGAAAACTTCTCTGCATGATAGAGGAATGTAATTCAGTAACGATGGCGGCCACCCACCACGGAGACCAACGAGGGGACGCTACAAGGTTCATAAAACGCGAAACATGCAGACGCCAGCCGTACACCGCTACGATAACCTAATGCGCGTAGGCCAAGGTTGGCTAGTTGCACAAGGTTAACCCAAGCCGCCCATGAAATTGGGGAAGTAACAGAAGAAATTAGAAGACAGGATAGATTTAAAGAGGAGAAAAGACGAAGGCGTGGGGGAGAGAGAGATAGGAAAAGGCGACTGCCGATTTCCCCTGGGTGGGTCAGCTCAGGGGTGCCGTCTACGTGAAGCCGGGGCCAAAGGGGTGTGTTGCCTCTGCCGGGGGGCCTTAAAGCTCCAATCACCCAGCGTCGGCTCAACCCCCAGGATCCCCTTTTCCCCGGACACGGCAAAGCCACGCACGGCTAGGCGTGAGAGGGAGTAGAAACTCCCCCGTTAGCTCGGGTCCGTGGTGTCGCTACACACCAAACGCCTACTTGCGCAGGCGCCCCTGCGGGGGGGTGAGGGAGGGGGGAAAAAAGTTGACCATACAGATGGCGTAAAGTTCAGCGGCGATGGTGGCCACCCACCACGGAGCCCAACAAGGGGACACTACAAGGTTGAATAGTGAACACTTGGAGATGCCAGCCATGCATCGTCGCTAAAACCGAATATAACTACCCAAGGTTCGGCAACTACACAGGGCTAACCCTCGTCGCCAGGGAATTTGGAAGTAAGTGGAAAAGAGAAGATGACAGGACAGATAAAAAGTGCGAGATAAAGACGAAGATGTAGGAAGAGAAAAATAGGAAAAGGCGACTGCCGATTTCCCTGGGCTGACCCACCCAGGGGTGCCGTCTATGTGAAGCTGGGGCCAAAGGGGTGTGTTGCCTCTGCCGGGGGGCCTTAAAGGCCCAATCACCTGGCGTCAGCTCAACCTCCAGGATCCCCTTTTCCTCGGACACGGCAAAGCCATGCACGGCTAGGCGTGGAAGGAAGTCGAAACTCCCCGTTAGCTAGGGTTCGTGGTGTCGCTACACACCAAACGTCTGCTTTCACAGACACCCATGCGGGGGTACGAAAAGCGAGTGGCTGTTTAGTTGAGGAGTTTAAATACAAGTAACAGGGCTGTCATCAGGCCCTGTTATGAGCTTTTTAGTTCTCTTGGCGCGCTCCAGAGAGCCGCACTACTCTTTCGGCACCAGAGGTTCTGTTGTATTCATTGCTTCCTCTGAGGCACTGGATGCCCGCACATGCGAGCTGGTTGTTCGAAGTTTGGGCCTCGCCTGGCGAGGTGAGGCCTTGAGACCCGAGGAGCCTGGAGTCTCTGGTCTCTATTCAATAGTAGGCGGAGTAGACTCAACTACTGCCGCCTTGGAGACAGGTGCCACAGCCGATGGCTGACTCTGCGCATGCCGAAGTAGTGGCGAGGGCTGGTGCGACGCTGCCCCCTGACGCGCCGCATCAGCATAAGTGGGGCCACAAAATGGTGGGACTCTTCTTCTTGCTTCTTTAAATGTAATGTTTTCTTTGATCTTTAATGCCATGATTTAATGCGATGATGTGAAAGAACAGTAGCGTGAGTATGCGGCATGATTCCCGCCACAGTTCACACAGTGTGCCGATGCTTCGCAGTTGTCGGTCACGTGGCCCACGACTCCACACAGAGCACAAGTTTTCCGGCCAGCTTTGCGAGCCGTGGCCATATCTCTGACATTGGAAGCAACGACGGGGGTTATGAATATATGGCCTCACGGAAGTCTTTGTAAACAAGGTTTGGATGGTTTCGGGCACATCGCTCGAAGCAAAGGTCAGTATTAGGTGTTTGGTTGATGTTTCCTTTTTTTCTCTTCTTATCTTAATACGTTGTACATTGATCACAGTCTGGCTCTCCCATCCTTCCAATAGTTCAGCATCGGTCAGGTCAAGCAAATCTGTGTCTGATACTACCTTGCGAGCCGAATTCATAGACTTGTGCAGAGTAATACTAATGGTGTGTCGCCAAAAGTTGTAAGAGAGTTCAGCTTTTCAAATTATCCTTTCTCTCGTATCTCAAGAAGTAGATCTCCGCTGGCCATTTTGGTAACCTTGTATCCGGCACCGAGGGTTTCGGTTAAGCACTTGGCCACTACGAAAGGGGATACAGTTCTGGCTTGTTTGTTAGCTTTCTCGCAGTGTATAACATGGAAGTAAGGAAAGATTTGTTTTGGCCGGTCGAAAAAATCATGTTTTCGGTGCATACCCACTTTGAGGAGGCACGATCACTAAGCAGAGGAAATGCTTTATGCATGCTAATTGTGTTGCAGCAGTGTTGGCGGCCACCCACCACGGAGCCCAACGAGGTGACGCTGCAAGTTTGCGGATGCTGAAAGCTTGCAGACCTCAGCCGTACAACACTGCTATAACTCAATGCGCCTAGGCCAAGGTAGGCTATATGCTTAGGGTTAACCCTTGCCACCAAGAAAATTGGCAGTAAACAGAAGAAAGAAGTAGACAGGAAAGATAAAAAAGAGAGAAAGACAAAGATGTAGGAAGAGAGAGTTGGGAAAGGGCGGCTGCCGATTTCCCCTGGGTGGGTCAGCCCAGGGGTGCCGTCTTCGTGAAGCCGGGGCCGAAGGGGTATGTCGCCTCTGCCGGGGGGCCTTAAAGGTCCAATCACCCAGCATCAGCTCAACCCCCAGGATCCCCTTTTCCCCGGACACGGCGGAGCCACGCACGGCTAGGCGTGGGAGGGAGTCAGAATTCCCCCGTTAGCTCGGGTCCGTGGTGTCGCTACACATCAAATGCCTGCTTTCACTGGCGCCCCTGCGGGTGTGTGTGTGTGTGTGTTCTTAATCTCCAATACAGCATTTTCCGCACTTGAAGGAAATTTGGTACATCGTATACCCTTCGCATTCTAAATATTCTTTTCATAGACAAATTCAGTGAAGGTATGTGGCTCATTAAATCAGTTGCGTCCGTCATTTTCTGTCCTATTTTCAGGCAGTCGCTCGATCAGGCCTTTCGCTCAGCGCAACCATGCACATATATAAGAGGGCGTAAGATAGCCCAAGTTGAAGCTTTAATTTGCTTTTACAATATATTGCGCATCTCTTTAGCAGGAGAGATGAAGCTATATGGTGATGAAGAATAAAAGAGTTTGACTTTTCCATTTGTAGTCTCCATCACAGCTGGTCGATGTAAACAATGCGTAACGCGTACCAACTTGCTTAGTTTTTAATGCTGCTCAGTCTACGTCATATGTGTACAGTCTTCAGGTACTGGTGTGTATGTAGGTTATATATCCAGAGGCAATCGAAGCGGGGTGTGGCACACTGAGCCCGTGCCCACTCCCGTAAAAAAATCCTGCCTGCGCCCCTAGTTATAGCTGCGTTATATATGTGAATTGTGGTCGGCCACGTAGCATTTGCAGAATCGTCGGTCGCAAATAAATGCATTCAATTTGCTGCGCAGATGGGGTCAAAGAAGATTGATGCATGCCTTCAATTTTGATCGCAATGGCACCCTGTTAAGCTCACGGATTGGGTTGTGCTACACGGTTCCCCTTCAAAGTGATCTTACCGAGTGGTGATCAAGACTAATAAGCTATCTGTCTCCCACTTTATTTTCTGAGTGGCGTCTCCACAAACTTGATCCAGGTCATGCAGTTGAGACACGTGTGGCAGCGACGAGATACGTGTGATCAAGAAATCCTATTCGTGCTCAGGCCATGTCGCAATCCAAGGTACGTGTCCGTAATTACACCGGCATTGTAACGGGTTCCGTCGTGTACTGCAGTGCTACTGTCAGCTGCTTGCTCTTTGTCATCTGTGTTGTTTTCGCGCTGTTTTGATGTGTGTACCAACGAGCTCAAGTTCACACGCTCCTCCTGCGGAAGGATAACCCTGCATGCATTAAAAACCTTCTGTGTTCATGCCGAGAATGTGCTGGAAAAATATTTCGGCAGGTGATGCTAAAGGCTTTCTTCATAAGATATGCTGAGTGCGCGCGCACCAAGAACAAAAAAAATGCTTCCTTGCACCTAGCTCCCCGCCAATTACAAAATGTAGAGCTCTGCGAATAAGGCTCTTGAGCATGAAGTTCTTAGGTGCATACTATCGCACCAAGTAAAACCATATCTGATTGAGATGTGTTTTTGAGCACGCTTGTGTGGAATTCTCGACAGTTCGACTTGGATGCACTGCATACAAGAAAATTAGTTTATTTACGTTAGAGTGGAACGACCGAGCTTGTTGGAGTCAGTACATCGCCAGGAAAGCATTAGTGAGGATGGCAGGGATCAGCACTATTTAATGTTCGTGCGTGTGTTAACGAGCATACACAAGCCACATTAGTTAGACCCCCCCCCCATGTCGCCTTCTCAACTACACCAATACTGCAAGAAAATGGTCCTTTCGCCATTTCAATTCACACAGCCTAGTTGAATTCTTTTTTTCTTCTTTTTTTATCCAGATGATCGGGAGAGCAATTGAAGCGATACCACGTGCAAATATTCTCGGTGCCGGCCACGATACATGCTCGCAGCGAACGCCCTCCACTGATTACAGTAAATACATAGCTGTCGCGACGGGACCTGCGGGAAAGCAATATTGAAAAGCAGCGCAGCCACGTGTCTGTGTCATGACGGCAAAAAGAAAGACGTTCAGCATTGAATCATACGAGTTGCGAAACTCCCCATAAGCTCTATGTATCAGTCTTCGACACGTCGTTGGCCTAAATATCAAGAGTGAACAGGTTGTCGCACCATCTTTTGAGCAGCAAACTCACTAATTAATTTATTTTGTGTGTTTTGTTTTTTGTTTTCAGATAACGCAACAGTTTGCTAACTTCCAAAAATTGAGTTGCAGCAAGTACGCTGTATCACAGAGTTCATTGTATAATAAATACTTGCTGTACTTGCTTCCATGTATTGAATTAATCAGTGATTGCTCTGTTGAAAAGGTTGAAAAAACACAATATGCTCGTTCAACAAAACAAACAGAAATGAAGCCAATTAAGCCACAAAATTTTTTGTTTGTTCGACAGATTGTAATATGGTCTCTCTACACTTTATTTTGTGTATTTGAAGTTGGCCAGGTTTTTATAAATAAGCGACAAACGAAGAGAAATCGACATGACGCTGTAGTACGTATCTGTGCAAATGGCCGGCCCATAGTCGGACCGACGTTTTCTGTCCACTTGACTAACGCGAATTTACTTCGTGATTGACAACATGAGTGACCGCAAACAGCGACGAAAACGCTATCTTGATAAAGATGAGCCGTTCATTGTTCCCCGGTCGACGCTGTACAGGAGGCTGCAGAGAGAAATAACTCGCGGTGCACCTGCTCCTTCGCCTGGGTTGCTTGCACAACGGAAGCGGGCGACACGTTAGGAGGCGGCCAGTCATCTCCTGCAAAAGCGTAATTTCTTGACCAGAGCTCAGACGAAGACATTGAGAATGTGTCCGAAGAAATGTATTGTGAATGTGCGCGATGCGCGCCGCTGGCGCAGCAGGACACTGAACCTCAGCTGTCCGACTCGGGGTATTGGTTCGACGATAGTGACGTGTCGCTTGATGACACCGCTGATGGCTGCGGATTGTCATAAGAAGAAGACTGCTCCACATCACCAGAGGTGTCAATGTTGGAAGATGCGGAACTACTCGCGTCCGACTTCACTGAACTCGACGGATCGACTCTGCCAGGCTCAACCACCACCAAAGCAGCAGCTATAATAATAATTATGGCGTTTGTTGTGACACACGGACTAAGGTGGGTCGCACTTGACGATCTGCTCCGCCTCATTGACGGGCTTTTTGGATTTAAGGAAACAGTATATCCTCAGTCCAAGCACATCTTCAGGAAGCTGTGGCAGGCAAGGACGCAGCGCCTTGTAAAATGCCATTACTACTGTAACCTGTGTGGCAGACTTTTACAAACTGTGACACACACCAGCTTTGTATAGAGTGTGCTGTGAACACTAATGTAAGCACCTTGAAATCAAAAGGACACTTCTTTGTAATCCTTCATCTCAAGAAGCAGATCAAGGCACTGCTGGCCAAGACCAAGAATGAACTTTTCCAGAATCTCATAAAGATAAGAACACACTGGACAAAACGCCACAGCCCCACGTGACATCACTAGTGGACAGGCATCCCAAAATTTGATTGATGATTGATTGATATGTGGGGTTTAACGTCCCAAAACCACCATATGATTATGAGAGACGCCGTAGTGGAGGGCTCCGGAAATTTTGACCATCAGGGGTTCTTTAACGTGCACCCAAATCTGAGCACACGGGCCTACAACATTTCCGCCTCCATCGGAAATGCAGCCGCCGCAGCCGGGATTCGAACCCGCGACCTGCGGCCCAAAATTTGAGGCAGAGTGGCAAAATAGGTTGGATGGATTTGACTGCTACATTTAATACTGATGGCAGCCCAGTCTTCAAAGCCTCGTCATCTTCAGTATGGCCGATTCAACTGCTAATAAATGAACTTACACCAGAAAGCCGAAGAAAGAACTGTCTGATTGGAGGACTATGATTTCGAAAGCACCCAGGCATGATTCAGTTCATGAGCAAATTTGCAGAGGAGCTCAAGGCATTTGGCCACATTATTAGGAAGCATGGTGAAAATATATTGAGGTCGTCGCTGTATGCCATATGGTGCTGCGTTGATGCACCAGCCCGTGCATCTGTGTGCAACATGGTCCAGTTCAATGGCCTCTTTGGATACCCTTGGTGCTACTCCTGTGCTGAATTTGTTGCGGGTATGTAGTGCTTGTTATTGTCATTTAGTAGTTGATGATGATGATGAGTAGTTTTTAGTGGCGCCAATTGATGGCAAAAGAGCGCCATTTCAATTGATTACAGATATGAACAATGATATGGTGCGTGGTTGTAAAGAGGCCTTAAAGTTCCTCGCTCTAACGCGGGTTAAAACATGAAAGTAATAAAATCATGACAGTGGCGTGACATATGTGTAGTGATAGCGGATGGCAAAATGTCATGACAATAAAACCATGATGAAGATGTAGTCACCGCAGCCACGACCACTCTATAGAGGTCGTGCTACGTATGACCTCAAAATATCGGGTGAAAGCTTTGCATATCTTTTAAAAACGTAAAAAGTGTTTGCAGTTTAAAAAGCGGATCCCTACCGATGAGCATCCCAGGGTGTAGAGGGAGCTGCTGTCGGTAAGGCAGTAAAAAGTGCTTTTTTCTTAGAGCATCTAGCTCATTGCACTGGACGAGAATGTGGAGACCCGTAAGGGGCTCTCCACATCTCTCACAATATGGTGGATCACCTGTAGACAGAAGAAATGAATGTGTAGAATGTGTATGTCCTGTTCTAAGCCTTGTTAGTATTACTTCTGTGTGTCGCGATTTTGATAGTGGCAGCCAATAACCTAGTTGCGGCTTAATAGCATGGAGTTTATTATCTGTGTGTTTATCCCACATGCTCTGCCAATACCTTATGAGCTTTCGTTTTATAAAAGGTTTTAAGTCAAGTGCAGGGACTGGTGTTGATGCATTGTCAGTAGTGACAATGGTGCAAGCAGCCAGATTGTCGGCCAAGACGTTCCCTTATATTTCACGGTGCCCTGGAACCCAACAGACAACGACATGCTGTTTTGATATGTAGAGTGAGCACAGAAGTGAGTAAAGTGACACCAGCACGGGGTTCTTGTGTTTTTTAGGAGTTTTCAGGGCTTTGACTACGCTTAGGGAATCTGTGTATATTACCGCCTTCTGTAATTTTATCTGTTTAATGTGTTTTACGACCGCCAGTATTGCGTAAGCTTCTCCTGTGAAAATGCTTGCATCAAGATTAAGAACGCCGGCCTCGAAAAAGGATTGGCCTACCGCAGCATATGACACAGAAGTGTTTGACTTTGACGCATCGGTAAAGAACTCAGGGCATGTGTATTTATGTTGTAGTTCTAGGAAGTGTGTATGTATGTGTGAGAGTGGTGCGTGCTTTGTGACATCAACAAAAGAGACATCACAGTCTATAAGCTGCCACTGCCACGGTGGCAGATATGTTGCAGGAGCCATCAAACTGTGTTCAAGAGGCACACCTGTTTCTTCGGCCAGGCTCCTTACACGCAGTGCGTAGGGATGCCTAAACGAAAAACGGTTCTCGAGCAAGCTAGAACAAGACAAATCAATAATTGTGAAATTGGAAGGGTGTTTCTTGTCTGCCTTCACCTTCAAAAAGTACAAAAAGGACAGGGAACATCTTTGTAGGTGGAGCGACCATTCATTCGAATCCACGTAGAGGCTCTCCACAGGGCTGGTGCGGAAAGCACCCGTACAAAGGCGAATGCCTAGATGGCGGACAGGGTCGAGAATTTTCAAGGCTGATGGTGTTGCCGACTGATAGATTATAGCACCGTAATCTAGGCGTGTGCGTACGAAGCTTTTATATAGGTTAATTAAACATTTCCTGTCACTACCCCATGTAGTGCTTGACAACACTTTTAAAACATTCATGGCTTTTAAACATTTTGTTTTTAAATACTTGATGTGCGGTACGAAGGTCAACTTGTTGTCCAAGATTAGGCCTAAGAACTTATGCTCCACATTTACAGACAGACGTTGACCATTCAGTTCAATGTCGGGTTCTGAGTGCATGCCTCTCTTTCGGGAGAACAAGACTAACGTGCTTTTTTGTGGGTTCAGTCGGAATCCGTTTTCCTCTGCCCAATTGGAGACCTTGTTTAAACCTAACTGAACCTGCCGCTCACACATTGCCAAGTTGCATGACTTGAAGCCAAGCTGAACGTCGTCGACATATGTACAATAGAACATATTGTGGGGGATGGATAGGTGCAAGGAATTCATTTTGATAAGAAAAAGTGTACAACTAAGCACACCCTCTTGCGGCACGCCTGTTTCCTGGACAAATGTTTCGGAGAGAACACTGCCCACACGAACACGGAATGTACGATTGGACAAGTAGCTTTCGATAATAGTAAACATCCTGCCACGCACACCAAGATTGGACAGGTCTTTTAATATTCCGAATTTCCATGTCGTATCATAGGCTTTTTTGATGTCGAGGAACAAAGAAAGAAAGTATTGTTTGTGGACGAAGGCATCTATGATCTGTGCCTCGATACGCACGAGGTGGTCAGTGGTGGATCTACCCTCTCGAAACCCGCATTGGAATGGGTCGAGCAGATTGTTCATTTCAAGGTAATGTACAAGTCTGCGATTTATCATTTTTTCAAACAGTTTACACGTGCAACTTGTTAGTGCGATTGGCCTGTAACTACTAACGGAAGATGGATCCTTGCTTTGCTTTAAAATCGGAATAATAATTGCTTCTTTCCACGCAGAAGGGATTTCACCGGAAAACCAGATAGAGTTATACAGAGAAAACAGGGTTTTTTGTGTTTTAGAAGGCAGTTGTTTTAATATTTCGTATACTATACGGTCCGAACCTGGAGCTTATTTATTGCAAACATGTAGCGATGCTCGTAACTCGTCCAAACTGAAAGGGTTGTTGTACGACTCATGTTTAGAGGATTTTCGCTGAAGTTTCTCTTTTTTGATTTTTCTTTTGTGTCGTTGAAAAGCTGCAGTATAATGCGACGAACTTGACACCTCTTCGAAGTGGGCACCAAGGAAGTTCGCCTGGTCTTCCGAGGGGTCCCCTTGTGTGTCTACGAGAGGCAGTGAAGATGATGATGATGATGTGTGGTGCTTTGTGGCGCAAGGGCCAATTGATGGCCAAAGAGCGCCATTTCGATGAGTAGAGATGAGACAATGATATGTTGCGTGGCTGTATAGGGGCCTTAAAATTCCTCGCGGTAATGCGGGTAAAAACATAAGTATTAAGATCATGACAATAGTGTGATATGCATAATAAAAGGGGTGACAAAGATTTTGATAATAAAAACATGTAAAAATATTTGGCACTAGCTCGAGTGCCTCATCAGCGCCCTTGTGTCCAAGGGCTGCGAGGCAAGTGCTTTTAAATGTAATCACTGCAGCAGCAACCTCTCTTGCGAGGTCACGCTACGCAATGCCTGGGTATATTACATAGTAAAAATTGACATCTCTTAAAAAGGTTACAATGATTTATGGGTGAAAAGTGGTTCCCTACCGACAAACATTGACGGGTGTAACGGTATATGTTGTCGGTAGTGTAATGGAAAGTGTTGTCTTCTTAGAGTGTCTAACTGTTTACATTGGATTAAAACGTGAAGAACTGTCAATGCCTCACCACAATTGTCACACAGTGGTGGATCACCACCGGACAAAAGATGTGTGTGTGTCGTGTATGTGTGTCCTATCCTGAGTCTTGTTAGTGTTACCTCTGTTAGACGAGATTTTGATACTGGTGGCCAATGGCCAAGGTGTGGCTTGATAACGTGTAGTTTGTTTTGTGTGTGTTTATCCCACTTGCTCTGCCAGTAGTCCCTGAGGTTTCGTTTGAGAGACGGCTTCAGATCAAGGACCGGGATCGATATGGGTGTAGGGGCAGTGTTTTTGTGGACGGATGCAGCGAGCCAATCCGCCCTCACGTTGCCTTGGATCTCACGGTGCCCTGGCACCCAGCACACTACATTATGTTGGTTGAGTGTGTAGAGTGTGCAAAGAATGGAGTAAAGTGAGACAAGGACAGTTTTTTTTGTTTTTTAAGACTGTGCAGAGCCGTTACCACACTGAGGGAGTCTGTTTAAATTACTGCTTTTTGTATTTTAATTGTTTGATGTGTTTAGCTGCCACAAGTATCGCGTGAGCTTCCGCTGTGAAGATACTTGTGCCTGTATGTAGAGGGCCAGCATCCGAAAAAGAAGGGCCAACAGCAGCGTAGGACACAGAGGAGTTGGTCTTAGAGGCATCTGTAAAGAACTCAGGACGTGTGTATTTGTGTTGAAGTTCCAGGAAGTATGTTCGGATATGGGCACTAGGTGCATGTTTTGTTACTTCTAGGAAAGAGACATCGCAGTCTATAGTCTGCCATTGCCACGGTAGCGGGTATGCTACAGGAGCCATTAAACTGTGTTCAAGTGACACTCCACTTTCTTCAGCTAGACCCTTCAGGCGAACTGAGAGGGGCTGCCTCATCGAAGGCCTGTTTTGAAACAGAATCGAGCTCGACAAATCATTAATAGTAGAGTATGAGGGGTGCTTCTTGTCTGCTTTCACTTTAAGGAAATAAACAAAGGACATGTATGTTTTCTGCAGATGAAGCGACCACTCGTTTGACTCAACATAAAGGCTTTCTACGGGGATGGTGCGAAAAGCACCCGTAGAAAGGCGGATGCCCAAATGGTGCACGGGGTCCAGCATCTTCAAAGCACTTTGAGTCGCAGACTGATAAACAACGGCCCCATAATCTAAGCGGCTGCGAATTAGGCTTTTATACAGGTTCATGAGGCATTGCCTGTCACTACCGCAGGTAGTGCGTGACAACACTTTTATAACATTCATGGCTTTTAAACACTTTGTTTTTAAATACTTTATGTGTGATACGAAGGTCAACTTGTTGTCCAAGATTAAGCCTAGGAATTTATGCTCCGCATTCACAGACAGACGTTAACTGTTCAGTTCAATGTCAGGTTCTGAGTGTACGCCTCTCTTTCGGGAGAACAAGACACACGTGCTTTTTTCTGGGTTCAGCCGGAATCCGTTTTCCTCTGCCCATTTGGAGAGCTTGTTTAAACCTAACTGAACCTGCCGCTCACACATGGCCAAGTTGCATGACTTGAAGCCAAGCTGAACGTCGTCGACATATGCACAATAGAACATATTGCGGGGAATGAACAAGTGCAAAGAATTCATTTTGATAATAAAAAGTGTGCAATTAAGCACGCCACCTTGTGGCACGCCTGTTTCCTGGACAAATGTTTGGGAGAGCACACTGCCCAGACGGACACAGAATGTCCGGTTTGACAGGTAACTTTCGATTATATGAAACATTCTTCCGCGCACACCAAGGTGGGACAGGTCTCTTAGAATTCCGAAACGCCATGTTGTATCATACGCCTTTTCGATATCGAGGAACACAGAGAGAAAATATTGTTTATGGACGAAGGCGTCTCTGATCTGTGCCTCGATACGAACAAGGTGGTCTGTGGTGGATCTACTTTCTCGAAACCCGCACTGAAATGGGTCGAGCAAATTGTTTGTTTCAAGGATATGTACAAGTCGGCAGTTTATCTTTTTTTCGAATACTTTGCACAAGCAGCTTGTAAGTGCAATAGGCCTATAACTTGAAGCTAAAGAAGGGTCCTTGCCCTCTTTCAAAATGGGAATAATAATAGCCTCTTTCCACGAGGTAGGGATAGTGCCGGAAAACCAGATAGCATTGTACAAGCAAAGTAGGGTTTTTCATGTTTCGGCTGGTAGGTTTTTTAACATTTCATTTACCACACGGTCAGAACCTGGGGCAGAAGTACTGCAAGAGTTTAGGGATGTTCGGAGCTCCGCTAGACTGAAAGCTTGGTTATACGCCTCGTATCTAGTGGATTTGTGTTCGAGTTTCTGCTTTTCTATTCTTGTTCTGTATTTTTGGAAAGTGCCAGTATAGTGGGACGAGCTGGATATCCGTTCAAAGTGTTCACCGAGGAAGTTTGCCTGATCTTCCAAAGTATAACCTTGAGTGTTTACGAGTGGAAGTGTGTGTACTTGTTTCCCTGCTATCCTACCGACCATGTTCCAGACTTTGGCCTCTTGTGTGTATGAATTGATCCCTGACAAAAACTTCTGCCAGCTTTTTCTTCTGGCCTGCCGACGCGTTCTCATAGCTTGAGACTTTATTTTCTTGAAGGTGTCAAGATTTTCAGCTGTCCGTGAGTTCCGAAGCAGCCTCCAAGCTCTGTTTTGCTGTTTGCGCGCGTTTCGGCATTCAGTGTTCCACCATGGCACACGCCGTTTTCTAGGGTGTCCATTTGTTTGTGGGATGCATTTTGTTGCAGCATCAATCAAAAACGCTGTGAAGAAGTTGACAGCAACATCAATGTTCAAAGTACATATGTCATTCAAACCTAGACGAGCGATGGTACAAAACTGTTCCCAGTCGGCTCTGTTTATGAGCCACTTGGGAACACGTGGTGGACACTCAGTTACTGTATTTGTGCTCAAAACTACGGGGAATTGGTCACTTCCGTACAGATTACTGACAACTTTCCACTGGAGTAGAGACACAAGGGATGGAGATACTATGCTTAGGTCTATGGAGGAGTAGGTGTTATTGGCGAGATTATAATAGGTTGGTTCTTTTCGATTTAGGAGACACCCGCTCGAAGAGAGAAGGAACTGTTCGATCAGTCGACCTCGCGCGTCATACCGAGAGTCACCCCATAGCCTGCTATGCGCAATAAAGTCTCCAAGGAGAACATAAGGTTCCAGAAGTTCATCAATTAAAGAGTGTAAATCAAGGTTTGTCAGCTGATAGCTAGGAGGAATGTAAATAGTGCAGATTGTGATCAGTTTATCAAAAAGAACCGCTCGAACAGCCACTGCCTCAAGGGATGTTTGGAGTTGTAAGTGTGTGCAGGCAATTCCTTGATTCACTATGATGGCAGCACCTCCGGATGATGTCATGGCATCATCACGGTTCTTACGAAAAATAACGTATTTACTAAGAAAATTTGTGTGTTTTGAATTAAGGTGTGTTTCTTGTACACACAGCACTTTTGGTGAGTGTTCGTGTAAGAGTTCTTGGATGTCGTCATGGTTTCTGAGAAGGCCCCTGACGTTCCATTGTATAATTTGAGTGTTCATGGTGAATGTACAATAATGCTGTGTGTACGAAAAGCGAGTGGCTGTTTAGACGGGGAGCTTGAGCTCACTTAACAGGGCCATCACCAGGACCTGTTATTTGCTTTTTTGTTTTCTTGGCGCGCTCCAAGGAGCCACGCCACTCTTTCGGCACAAAAGGTGCCGTCGTATCCATTGCCTCCTCGGAGGCCCTGGATGCCCGCACGTGCGGGCTGTTAGTTCGGATTTTGGGCCTCGCCTGGTGAGGGGAGGCCTTGAGACCCGAAGACTCTGAAGTCTCCGGTCTCTGTTTGGGAGTAGGCGGTGCAGCCTGGGCTACTGCCGCCTTTGGGGCAGGTGCCACAACCGCCGGCTCGGTATGCGCGGGCCGAGGGAGTGGCGAGGGCTGGTGCGGCGGTGCCCCCTGACGCGCCGCATCAGCGTATGTAGGTCCATAGAATGGAGCGACTCTTCGCCGTGCTTCCTTAAACGTAATGTTCTCCTTCACCCTCAATGTAATTATTTCTTTTTCTTTTTTCCAGTATGTGCAGGAGCGTGAATATGCGGCATGGTTTCCTTCGCAGTTTACACAGTGTGGTGGTTGTTTTCAGTTCTCACACACGTGGCCTAGGACTCCACATTGTGCACAAGTCTGGCGAACACGACAGGTTTTAGAGCCATGGCCATACCTGTGGCATTGGAAGCAACGACGAGGGTTTGGTATATACGGCCTGATAGATGTCTTTGTGTACCCTGTTTGAATGGAATCTGGTAGTTTACTGGATGCAAACGTGAGTAACAAGTGTTTCGTTGGTATTTCGTTATTATCTCTTCTGATGATAAATCTCTGTACATTATTGACATTTTGGCTCTTCCACCCTTCCAAAAGTTCAGTTTCGGTGAGTTCAAGTCTGCATCAGATACCACTCTGCGAGTGATGTTCATGGATCTGTGTGGTGTGACGGTGATCGGTACGTCACCAAACGTTGAGAGGCTGTCTAGCTTTACAAATTGTGCTTTGTCCCGAATTTCGAGAAGAAGGTCTCCGCTAGCCATTTTGGTTACTTTGTATCCCGCCCCGAGCATTTCAGTAAGACACCTGGCAACTACAAAAGGAGATACGGTCCTGGCTTGCTTTCCGGTTTTTTCACAGTGAATGACGTGGAAGTGGGAAAAAGTTTCTATTGGCTGGCTGAACAAATTTATGTCGTCGGTGCGTACCCGCTTTAGGCCGGTACGATCAGACAGTTGACGGAATGCTCCATGCATGCCGGTCTTATTTTTGTTCAGCAGCGTTGGCGGCCACCCACCACGGAGCCCAACAAGGGGACGCTGCAAGTTTGCAGGTGCTGAAAGCTTGCAGACGTCAGCCGTACAACACTGCCATAACCCAATGCGCCTAGGCCAAGGTAGGCTATTTGCACAGGGTTAACCTTTGCCGCCAGGAAAATTGGAAGTAAACAGAAGAGAGAAGTACACTGGAAAGCTAAAAAAGTAAGAAAGACGAAGATGTAGGGAGAGAGAGATAGGAAAAGGCGACTGGCGATTTCCCCTGGGTGGGTCAGCCCAGGGGTGCCGTCTACGTGAAGCCGGGGCCAAAGGGGTGTGTTGCCTCTGCCGGGGGGTCTTAAAGGTCCAAGCCCCCAGTGTCGGCTCAACACCCAGGATCCCCTTTTCCCCGGACACGGCAAAGCCACCCACGGCTATGCGTGGGAGAGAGTCAAAACTCCCCCGTTAGCTCGGGTCCGTGGTGTCGCTACACACCAAATGCCTGCTTGCAGAGGCACCCCTGCGGGCAGGTAGTGAAGATGCGTGTCGTCCTATTACCTTGCGAACCACGTTCCAGACTTTAGTTTCTTGTGTATATGAAGTGATGCCTCTTAAAAACTTATGTCAGCTTTCTCTCCTAGCCTGCCGGCGCGTTCTCCTGCCTTGGGATTTGATTTTCTTAAACCTTTCATGATTCTCTGCCGTCGGCGAGTCCCGTAGCAATCTCCACGCTTTGTTTTGTTGTTTGCGTGCATTGCAACATTCAGTATTCCACCATGGGACACGTCGCTTGCCAGGCAGTCCAGAAGTTTGCGGGATGCATTTCATCGCAGCGTCGGTCAGAAAACCAGAAAAGTATTGTACAGCTGCATCTATGTTTGAACCAGATAGGTCAGTCCAACTTAAGTGAGTAATCTGCGAGAACTGTTCCCAATCAGCTTTGTCAGTGATCCATCTGGGGACCTGTGGGTGATATTCATTTGATATGGGTGTGCTTAGAGTTACGGAAAAGTGGTCACTTCCGTAAAGATTATTGATGTCATTCCATGTCAGTAAAGGAAGGAGAGATGGTGAGACAATGCTAAGGTCTATTGACGAGTAGGTATTGCTGGGAAGGCAGTAATATGTGCGCTCTTTCCGATTTAAAAGGCACGCGCCAGAAGTAAAAAAGGAACTGTTCATTCAGGCGACCTCGAGCATCGCAGCGAGAGTCACCCCATAGATTGCTATGTGCATTGAAATCTCCAAGGAGGATATAAGGTTCTGGAAGTTTATCACTTAGGGAGGAATTCACGTTTTTCAAGGTTTCAAGGTGGTAGTGTGGAGGTATGTAGACAGAGCAGATGGTCACGAGTTTGTTCAGGAGGACTACACAAATAGCCACTGCTTCAAGAGATGTTTCGAGTGGTAGATGAGTACATGCATTCTCTTGATTTACTATAATGGCCACACCACCAGATGACGTGACGGCTTCATTCCTGTCCTTTCGAAAAATGATATACTGGCGTAAACAATTAGTGATCTTGGGTTTTAGGTATGTTTCTTGTACAAACAGCACTTTTGGTGACTGCTTATGTAAAAGTTCTTGAATATCGTAAAGGTTTCTCAGTAGTCCTCTGACGTTCCACTATGAAATTTGTGTCTCCATTTTTAATGTAGTTAAGTGCTGTGTGTACGAAAACGTTGCCTTAAGTTACAGGGCCTGTTGGGGCCCTCTAATACGGGTTTTCTCTTTCTTGCTTCGCTCCAAAGAGCTGCGTTTTTCCTACAGCGTGTGGGGCGCCGGAGGAGTATGGCTTGTGTCCATCACCTCTTCTGAGGTGGTGGATGGTGCCTGCTTGGCAGGCACGTTTATGGCAGTTTCGGACCTGACTGCACTTGCAGTAGTCCGTGGTCCAGCAGTCTGTGAAGTCTGCTGGCCCTTTTGAACAGGAGGCGGAGCAGTACAGACTGCTCCAGCCGGGGGCGCTTCTGGCACAACCGCAGTCACACTTGGTGTGAATCTCGCGGGTGCCGAAAGACGTGGCACGGCGCCTCGGCGCGACACGTCGGCCAAGGAAGGTTCAGAATTATTGTGTGTAGAAAAACGTGGACGTGCCTCTTGAAATGACAGGTTGAACTTGACCTTAAGTTCTAATATTTGTTTCTCTTTTTTTCATGCAGGGCATGATCGGGAGTAGGCAGCGTGATCTCCTTCACAGTTAGGGCAACAGGCTTCTGAAGTGCACGTTTCGGACACACGTTCACAAGATGCGCACTTCGCGCACCTAGCGCGCCCTCTGCACGTTTAGGATCCGTGTTCGAAGCGCTGACACTTGAAACATCGGCGAGGATTCGGTATATAAGGTCTGACAGGAAGCTTGCAGTAACCAGTTTCAATAGAGTCGGGAAGGTTGCTTGTACCGAAGGTAACTATGATATGCTTTGTTGGGATCTGTTTATTATCTCGCCTGATTATTATTCTTTGTACTTTCACTACATTTTGTTCTTGCCAGCCTTCGAGCAATTCACTTTCAGACAGCTCGAGGAGGTTATCATCAGATATGACACCACGCACTGTGTTCATCTACCTATGTGGGCCCACTGATATTGGGATGTTATCAAATGAAACGAGTTTTGTGAGCTTTTCGTACTGAGTCTTGTCGCGAACTTCTAGAAGGAGATCGCCATTCCCCATTTTAGTTACTTTATAGCCAGGGCCAATTGCATCTGTGAGCGTTTTCGAGACAATAAATGGTGAAATATATCGAACTGTTTCCTTTTAATTTTGGCTGTGGATTACATGGTACTTGGGGAAGGTCTGTGTAGGCTGTAAAGTTAAGAAGCTGTCATCAAGGCGCCACCTTTCAGGAGGCGATCAGGGAGTGCAGGATAAGGGTTTTCGATAAGAAGCATTTTAATTCGCGGCAATGGTGGCCACCCACCACTGAGCCCAACAAGGCGACGCTACAAGGTTGAATAGTGAACACTTGGAGACGCCAGCCATGCATCACCGCTATAACCGAATATAACTACCCAAGGTTGGGTAACTACACAGGGTTAACCTTCGCCGCCGGGAAATTCGGAAGTAAACGGAAAAGAGAAGATGACAGGACAGATAAAATGTGAGATATAAAGACGAAGATGTAGGAAGAGAGAGATAGGAAAAGGCGACTGCCAATTTCCCTTGGGTGGGTCAGCACAGGGGTGCCGTCTACGTGAAGCTGGGGCCAAAGGGGTGTGTTGCTTCTGCCGGGGGGCCTTAAAGGTCCACTCACCAAGCGTCAGCTCAACCCCCAGGATCCCCTTTTCCCCGGACACGGCAAAGCCACGCACGGCTAGGCGTGGGAGGGAGTAGAAACCCCCCCGTTAGCTCGGGTCCGTGGTGTCGCTACACACCAAACGCCTACTTCCGCAGGCGCCCCAGCGGGGTCATTTAGTAGTTGCCACGTATACAACGTTTCACAGTGAAAAGTGATGCTTTTGCTGCGGGATTGGCCTTGGTCACAGGCCGGCCCACAAAACCCTTAAGCGCGAGACAGACGTGCAATTTTCTCTGTGATTCGGCGTGCGGTGCAACGATGCGACTGCTGCTGACGATGATGATATATGGTGTTTTTTGGTGCAAGGGCCATTTGGTGGCCAAAGAGCGCCAGTTCATGGGACAAGGAATGTGGACTATGATTGTGATTAGCGGCTGTATAAGGGCAATAAAATTCCTCGCAGTAAGGCGGGTAAAAACATACAAGTAATAAAATTCACACCATGCCGTGAAAGGTGTGTGTGGTGCGAATAGGTGACAAAAGTTGGTGATAATGAAAAACGATGGTGGACATGTATGGCATTAGCACAAGTACCTCACTCGTTCATACCCTTGCGTCCAAGGGTCGTGAGGCAAGTGGTTTCCTGTGTAGCCACCGCAGCAAAAACCTCTCTGGAAAGGTCGTGCTACGGAATGCCCGGGTACATGATATGAAAACTATGAATTTCTTTTAAAAACGCTAACAATGATTTATTGGTGGAAAGTGGTTCTCTACCGACAAACATTGCGGGGTGTAATGGTATATGTTGTCGGTAGGGTAATGGAAAGTGTTGTCTTCTTAGAGTGTCTAATTGCTTACATTGGATTTAAACGTCAAGAACTGTTAATGCCTCACCACATTTGTCACACAATGGTGGATCGCCACCGGACAAAAGATGTGTGTGTGTCGTGTATGTGTGTCCCATCCTGAGTCTTGTTAGTGTTACCTCTGTTAGACGTGATTTTGATACTTGTGGCCAATGGCCAAGGTGTGGCTTGATAACGTGTAGCTTGTTTTGTGTGTGTCTATCCCACTTGCTCTGCCAGTAGTCCCCGAGCTTTCGTTTGAGAGATGGCTTAAGATCAAGGGGCGGGATCGATATGAGTGTATTGGCACTGATTTCGTGGACGGATGCAGCAAGCTGATCCGCCATCACGTTGCCTTGAATGTCACGGTGCCCTGGCACCCAGCACACAACAACATGTTGGTTGAGTGTGTAGAGTGTGCATAAAATGAAGTAAAGTGAGACGAGGACTGGGTTTTTTTATTTTTTATGACTGTGCAGAGCCGTTACCACACTGAGGGAGTCTTTATGAATTACTACTTTTTGTATTTGTAATTGTTTGATGTGTTTAGCTTCCACAAGTATCGCGTAAGCTTCCGCTGTGAAGATACTTGTGCCTGGATGTAGAGGGCCAGCATCCGAAAAGGAAGGGCCAACAGCAGCGTAGGACACAGAGGAGTTGGACTTGGAGGCATCTGTAAAGAACTCAGGACGTGTGTATTTGTGTTGAAGTTCCTGGAAGCATGTTCGGATATGGGCAATAGGCGCATGTTTTGTAACTTCTAGGAAAGACACATCGCAGTCTATAGTCTGCAACTTCCACGGTGGCGGGTATGCTACAGGAGCCATCAAACTGTGTTCAAGAGACACTCCAGTTGCTTCAGCTAGACCCTTCAGGCGAACTGAGAAGGGCTGCCTCATCTAAGGCCGGTTTTGAAACAGAATGGAGCTCGAGAAATCAATAATAGTAGAGTATGAGGGGTGCTTCTTGTCTGCTTTCACCTTAAGAAAATAAGCAAAGGACATGTAAGTTCTCTGCAGATGAAGCGACCACTCATTTGACTCAACGTAAAGGCTTTCTGCGGGGCTGGTGCGAAAAGCACCCGTAGAAAGGCGGATGCCCAAATGGTGCACGGGGTCCAGCATCTTCAAAGCACTTTGAGTTGCACACTGATAAACAACGACCCCATAATCTAAGCGGGTGCGAATGAGGCTTCTGTACAGGTTCATGAGACATTGCCTGTCACTACCCCACGTAGTACGTGACAACACTTTTATAACATTCATGGCTTTTAAACATTTTGTTTTTAAATACTTGATGTGCGGTACGAAGGTCAACTTGTTGTCCAAGATAAAGCCTAAGAATTTGTGCTCCGCATTGACTGACAGACGTTGACCGTTCAGTTCAATGTCAGGTTCTGAGTGCATGCCTCTCTTTCGGGAGAACAAGACACAGGTGCTTTTTTCTGGGTTCAGCCGGAATCCGTTTTCCTCTGCCCATTTGGAGACCTTGTTTAAACCTAACTGAACCTGCCGCTCACACATTGCTAGTTTGCATGACTTAAAGCCAAGCTGGACGTCATCGACATATGTGGAATAGAACATGTTGCGAGGAATAGACAAGTGCCAGGAATTCATTTTGATAATGAAAAGTGTACAACTAAGTACACCACCTTGCGGCACGCCTGTTTCCTGGACAAATGTTTTGAAGAGAACACTGCCCACACGGACACGGAATGTCCGATTGGACAAGTAACTCTCAATTATGGAAAACATTCTACCGCGCACGCCAAGGTAGGACAGGTCTCTTAGAATTCCAAAGCGCCATGTTGTATCGTAAGTCTTTTCGATATCGAGAAACACAGAGAGAAAATATTGCTTGTGGACGAAAGCGTCTCTGATCTGTGCCTCGATACGAACAAGGTGGTCTGTGGTGGATCTACTTTCTCGAAACCCGCACTGAAATGGGTCGAGCAAATTGTTTCTTTCAAAGATATGTACAAGTCGGCAGTTTATCATTTTTTCGAAGACTTTGCACAAGCAGTTTGTAAGTGCAACAGGCCTATAACTTCAAGCTAAAGAAGGGTCCTTGCCCACTTTCAAATTGGGAATAATAATAGCCTCTTTCCAGGAGGTAGGGATAGTGCCAGAAAACCAAATAGCTTTGTACAAACAAAGTAAGGTTTTTCGTGTTTCGGCTGGTAGGTTTTTTAACATTTCATACACCACAAGGTCAGAACCTGGGGCAGAAGTACTGCAGGAGTTTAGAGAATTTCGGAGCTCAGCTAGACTGAAAGGTTGGTTATATGCCACGTTTCTAGTGGATTTGTGTTCGAGTTTCTGCTTTTCTATTCTTGTTCTGTATTTTTGGAAAGTGTCAGTATAGTGGGACGAGCTGGATACCCGTTCAAAGTGTACACCGAGGAAGTTTGCCTGATCTTCCAGGGTATCACCCTGAGTGTTTACGAGCGGGAGTGAGTGTACTTGTCTTGCTGCTACCCTACGGACCATGTTCCAGACTTTGGCTTCTTGTGTATATTAATTTATCCCTGATAAAAACTTGTGCCAGCTTTCTCTTCTGGCCTGCTGACGCGTTCTCCTGCCTCGAGATTTTATTTTCTTAAAGCTCTCAAGGTCGTCCGCTGTCGGCGAGTTCCGCAGCAACCTCCATGCCCTGTTCTGTTCCTTTCGCGCATTCTGACACTCAGCGTTCCACCACGGGACGTGTCGTTTGCCGGGCAGTCCAGATGTTTGTGGAATGCACTTGGCTGCTGCATCAGTAAGGAAAGCCGTGAAGTACTGCACAGCTTCATCTATGCCTAATCCGCATATGTCAGTCCAATTTAATGAGTAAGCTTTTGAAAATTTTCCCAGTCGGCTTTGTTTACCAGCCATTTGGGAAAATGTGGAGGACATTCATATATTATTGGTGTACTGAAACCTAAAGGAAAATGGTCACTTCCGTATGAATTAATTATGACTTTCCACTGAAGTAATGGTACAAGTGAAGGAGATGCGATACTGAGGTCTATGGAAGAGTAAGTTTTGTTGGCAAGGTTATAGTATGTTGCCTCTTTCCTATTAAACAGACAAGCACCTGATGAAATGAGGAATTGTTCAATGAGACGACCTCGTGCATCACAGCGAGAGTCACCCCACAGACAATTATGTGCGTTCAGGTCTCCAAGGACCAGATAAGGTTCAGGTAGTTCGTCTATTAAAGACTGGAATCGAAGTTTTTCAAGACGGTGGTGCGGAGGTATGTAAAAGAGCAGACAGTGACAAGTTTGTTTAGAATAACTGCTCGGACAGCCACCGCCTCGGGGGAAGTTTTAAGGGGTAATTGTGTGCATGCTATCCCTTGACTAACTATAACCGCTACACCACCGGATGGTGGCATGGCATCATCTCTATCCTTTCGGAAGATTACGTACTTACGTAATCACCACCAGCACATGCGAGCTGGTGGTTTGGATTTTAGGCCTCGCCTGGTGAGGCGAGGCCTTGAGACCAGAGGACCCTGGAGTCTCCGGCCTCAATTTGCATGGAGGCGGAGTAGCCTGAACTACTGCCGCCTTGGGGGCAGGCGCCACAGCAGATGGCTCGCTCTGCGCTGGCCGAATGGGTGGCGAGGGCTGGTGCGGCGTTGCCCCCTGACGCGCCGCATCAGCATACGTTGTGCCGTAAAATGGCGACACTCTTCGTCTTGCTTCTTTGAATGTGATATTTTCTTTGACTTTAAGAGTTATTATTTCTTTTTCTTTTTTCCGGTTAGGACGCGAACGTGAATATGCGGCGTGTTCCCCGTCACAATTCACGCAGTGAGGCGTAGTAACACAGTTATCAGACGGGTGGCCGTGGCTACCACATCTTGCACAAGTTTCCTGACCCCGGCAGTTCTGCGAGCCATGACCAAATCGTTGACATTTATAACACCGTCTTGGATTGGGAATGTAGGGACGGACAGAGAGTTTGATGTATCCTGTGTCTATAGATGAAGGCAGTGTGCTAGATGCAAAAGTGAGTATTAGATGTTTGGTAGGTATTTCTTTGTTGTCACGTCTCATGACGATTCGTTTCACATCCGTGACATTTTGCTCTTTCCACCCTTCAAGCAGTTCCTGTTCAGACATTTCAAGAAGGTCTGCTTCTGAAACAACTCCGCGTGTGGTGTTCATTGATCTATGAGGTGAAACAGATACTGGGATATCACCAAATGCTACGAGACTGCTAAGTTTTTCATAGTGATGTTTTTCAGGCAGCTCAAGGAGAAGGTCCCCACTTGCCATCTTTGTAAGCTTGTATCCTGGGGAGTTGCTATTTCAGTTGTATCCTGGGGGAAGACGACGACGAAGTGTCTATTTCATAGAACGCTTGTACCCTTGTTTCAAATTTTCTATGTTTTACCGCAAATTCTGGGAGCTGCCGCTCCCTCCTTGCGAGAATGGATGAAGAAGCCTCTCAGAATTTTCGAGGTGGACAACCGCTACGTCTGGCAGTGGCTAGAAAACGTGAGACCACCTCAAGTGGCACAGACAGCGAGGCAACGGAGCTCTATTCCGACGGTTTCGAGTCATCGTATGACGACTACACAGTCGTCATGAGCCGCAATGCAAAACGAAGACTGCTACGATTATCGTCGACGACTAGTATATCCACCGTGCAGGCTACCGCGCAGCGTTGGCCACACACTATACTCTTCATGGCTGTGGACCCTTCAGCCAACCTACGGCGGCTTAACAGGCAAGTCCTCTCTGCATACCTCGAAGGACTCGCTCCAAATGAAATTAAAGACGTCAGGATCAACTCACGGAAGAATGTTCTGGCAGTTGATGTTCTACACCGTAGTGCGCTGCGAAGCCTACAGAACATCTCGGAAATCGACAGAGTCACAGTTAAATCAGCAATCCCCACTGACTGTAAGGGCAGTGTTGGCGTCATTTATGACGTGGACATTTCCATTCCCGCTGACGATTTCCCAATCTTGATAAAGCCAACTACAGACGACATCCTCATCAAGCACATCACAAGGCTTGGTCAGTCACGATGCCTGAAGATTGTTTTGGGGGGAGACAGTCTTCCCCCACACGTCAAAGTTGGCCACGTTCGCCATCAGGTCCGTCCATACATACCGAAGCCCCTACAATGCTTCAGATGCTTCAAGATGGGACATGTCAAAGGAGTATGTACCAGCAATGTCGTGTGCCCTCGGTGTGCCGAACCTCATTCAGAAGACACCTGCTACGCAACTGCGTTCAAACGCTCCAATTGCCACGGCGCTCATAAAGCGTCGTCTAAAGAATGCCCACGAGTGAGAAATGAACGCGCGGTGCAGAAACGCATGGTGCGCGACAATTCAACCCACAGGGAAGCCGCTGCTACTGTCAGGCGACGTCGGCGTCACCACAGAAGATCATCACGCAACGTGACATCTGCCGATACAGACCCGTCATCTCAAGCAAGAAGAACTGGCCCCCCATCGTCAAGCTCTGTGACGACGGATACACCGAAAACAGAATCAGGGTCAAGACTGTTTCAGAGGTGCATTGATCAGCCTGTTTCAGAGGTGCATTGATCCCCGCCAACCTCGATGCCATCACGAACCACTAATGAAAAGACAACTGAGGATCGCCAGGTCATCAACATGTTGCAGACCCTTATGAGCGCAATGCGCATGCTCCTAAGCAACATGAACACACCATCAGCTCAGAGCGCACTCCAAGTGCTGGACACTTTGAGTCCGGTGCTTGCAGCTCTAAGGTAAAACGATGGCCCGCAACATGTTATCCTTTCGAGAGGAGGTCAAGAACGCATCTGCCCTTCAGTGGAATGCCAGAGGACTTAGGGCGCGTACGTCCGAGTTCCGGCAATATGTATTCACGAACCAGTTCTCCATAATTCTGATTTGTGAACCGAACCTGTCAGCTCAGATGAGACTGTCTAAATATGAGTGCTTTATGTCTTCTACCCACGGAGAGCGCAGCAAGGTCGTTGTGTTCATACGGCACCACTTAACTTATGTTCGTCACCCTGTACCCCCTGACGAAGAAAACCAGTACGTTTGCCTAACAGTAAAAAACAAGAAGACCGCATTCACCATCATTGGAGCCTACTTACATCCATCAAGTCGTCTAGAGCGTGAGCGCTTGCGCGGAATTTTGAATTCAACTTTCCAGCCATGGGTGATAACTGGTGACTTCAATGCCCATCACTACTTATGGGAAAGCTCCAGGGTCAACACTAGAGGCAGACAGTTAGTGTTTTTCGCTTCTGAATGTGAACTTATCCTCCTGAATGACGGCAGCCCTACTCATCTGCGCGGAGCGGCCTATAGCAGTTGCCTGGACCTCACTTTCGTCTCACGCTCGTTCACACGCAGAGTGCACTGGTTTTAGGATTCTGAAACAAGGGGTAGTGACAACATCCCAACATACCTGAAGATTGACGGCTTTCCGAGTCTCAAGTCCTCCAGAGCCGTTCAGTGCACCGATTGGCAAAAATACAGGTTAATCATGGAAGAATATGTTGGCGCCTCACCTTTCAACCTAGAGGACGCAATAAAGAGTGCCCTACAGTCAACGACGCGTTCGCTTCCGGTGAGCTCATCACGCACCGATATGGACATTGATCTCGAGAAACTCCGAGCGATTCATCGTCGTGCAGAACGACGTTATACACGCACGAGGTCACTTGATGATCTGAGAGTGGCCAGACGCACACAAAAGAAAATACAGCGTCACATGGACAAGTTGGACAAGCAACGATGGGTATCTTTTTGCGAGTCTTTGGATCCCAGAAAGCCTCTGTCACTAATCTGGAGAACTGTCCGGGGTCTTCGTACAACCATTACTCCGCGCTACCCATTAAAATCTCTGGCACTTCACTTACGCTGCGAAGAGATTGATGTCGCAGATTCTTTCTGTCGAAGGATTGCCTGCGGCTCAAATTCAACTGGGACAAAGACGCCCGACTTTTCTGTATCCTCACGTGATCCCCGAATGGAGATTTCGTTTTCAATGGACGAACTAAAGGCTGCGCTTGCTTTGTGTAGACGTTCTTCAGCGCCAGGACCTGACGGCATCACTTACCGCGCTCTGTGTCACCTCGGAGATCAAGCTCGGCAGGCACTCTTGCAGCTGTACAACGACTCCTGGCAAACTGGCATGGTTCCACAGGAATGGAAGTCAAGTCGCCTGATTCCACTTCTCAAAGCCGGCAAGTCACCCTTGGACATTTCCTCTTACCGCCCGATTGCCCTCGCGAGCTGTGTGGGAAAATTTATGGAAAGGATAATTTTAAAGCGTCTGGAATGGTACTTAGAGTTCTACGAAATATATCCAGATGCCATGTCCGGGTTCCGACGAGGCCGATCGTCAATTGAATATGTAGTTGACTTGGTGACATATGTAGAACACCAGAAGGCCTGCAAACGGTTATCTGCTGCTCTGTTTCTTCACGTTAAAGGGGCATACAACAATGTCACCCACGAAGCCATTCTCAGCGCACTAGAAGGAATGGGACTCGGTGGCAGGATATATACGTGGGTTCAGAGCTACCTACAGAATAGATCATTTCACGTGCAGACAGAGAATGGCCCGACACCCGAGTATTACTGCAGCCGAGGAGTCCCGCAAGGCGGAGTGCTAAGCCCGACGCTGTTCAACCTAACACTCATTCAACTAGTTGGCAAGCAACCAAGCAGTTTACGACTTTCCATTTATGCTGATGACATCTGTGTGTGGACATCAGGTGTGACTTGACTTCAACTTCGCGCTCGACTTCAGAAGGCAGCATCAGTGACATCGTACCACTTACGCAAACAAGGGCTTGAAATCGCAGGTGAGAAGTGTGCAGTCGTGGCTTTCACCAGAAAACCAATGTCCGCTTACGGCATATCAATTAACGGGCAGTTGGTGTCATGCAGCCGGAGTCACAGGTTCTTGGGAGTCGTAATCGACCGAAACCTGTCTTGGACACCCCACGTAAACTACGTGAAAAAGCGGCTGACTGCCATTTGTCACTTATTCAGGTTTCTTGCTGGGAAAAGTTGGGGAATGTCTGTCGAGTCTATACAGCTTTACAAGGTATTATTTACTGAATTCCTGCGGTATAGCCTACCTGTTATATCTAACACGTGCAAAGCGAACCTGCGCACAATTCAAAATATTCAAGCCCAAGCGCTTAGGAAATGCCTTGGTTTACCCCGCTGCGCATCGACAGCTGAAACAATTGCCATTGCACAGGACTACTCGATCATGACGCACATAACCATTGAAACGATGCGTACGTACCTCAGGCAACATGCTAGGAATCATTCCCACCACTTGGCAACCCTCGCTACTGAGAGGCCCCACACGAAATTTAGTGCTATTGTCTGTGCTCATCGTGCATCGTTTACGTCAGGTTTTACGCCTGCTGAAAAACTGATGTATCCTCCGTGGTGCCTGACACTTCCACAAGTACGTGTTTCAATTCCAGGAATACAGAAAAAATCAAATTTGCCTTCATCAGCCCTAAAACAATTGAGCTTGAGCCATCTGCACGAAATGTACCACAACCACGTGCACATATACACCGATGGTTCAACCACAGCGTCTGGTTCTAGGGGTGCGGTGGTGATTCCAGCTAGAGGAATCACTCTGCGAATCAAACTGCCACATGTCACTATGTCCACAGTGGCAGAAATTGCGGCTTTGCGTGGCGCCCTAGAGTACATCAAATCCCAAAGGCCGAGTAAATGGGCTGTGTTTTCCGACTCAAAACCAGCCCTACAGAACATGCAGTCAGTCCTTCGACGAGGTTGCCATGAACAATTAACTTACGAAGTTGTCAAGCTTGTTCACTACGTCACAGAAACAGGCCAGAAGGTCAAGTTTCAGTGGCTTCCTGGCCATTGTGGGATCAGTGGCAATGATTCCGCAGACAACGCGGCTCGCACATCGCACCAAGAAGAACACACCCTTCCGCTTCCTTTGTCAAGGACTGACGCTGCAAAGCAACTTCGTCACCTGGCACGTAGTCTGAGTCTGCAGGAGTAGAACATCCCAAGCATAAGACATACGAGACTATACCAAATAAACCCTCGACTGGAACTTCGACCTCCATCCGGACTTCGTCGACGTGAAGCTTCACTTCTTTGTCGCCTTTGGTTGGGGGTTGCCTTCACAAAAGCATATAGAACCCTCATCGGATTGACCGACAATGCGGAATGCGATGTCTGCTGCACCAAAGAAGATATCGACCATCTGATATGCCATTGCCCTCGATTTGCCTCTGAAAGACAGAAGCTTTCGGACGCATTGCGACAATTGGACGATCGGCCACTCTCTGTGCAGATGCTACTGGAACACCGCCATCGCCTTTCGTCGGCTCAAAAAGCAGTCAAAGCTGTCTTGTGCTTTTTGAGAACTACAGGCCTATGTGACCACCTTTAACTTTTGTGTAGTGCCACCGCTGCATACGCGCCAGCCGATTGACTGACAATCCTCTTTTTTTTCTCTCTCTCTTTCTCTTCTCTTTCCTCTCTCTTTCTCATCTTTATGCCCCCTTCCTATTCCCCAGCCTAGGGTAGCAAACCTGGCATGTGCCTGGTTAACCTCCCTGCCTTCCCTCTTGTTGTTTATCCCCCCCCCCTTGTATCCTGGGCCAAAGACCTCAGTCAGAGACTTCGAAACAAGAAATAGAGATATGGCTCTGGCTTGTTTTGTTGGATTTTCACTGTGCACAACATGGAATTTTGGAAAGCATTGTCTGGGTTGGCTGAAAATTGATAATTCATCGGTGCGTCCCCTCTTAAGCGGAAGACGATCTAGGAGACAGGGAAATGCAGGTGTTCCCATAGTAGTGTACTTTTTTCGGCAGCAATGGCGACCACCCACCATGGAGTCCAACCAGGGGACGCTGAAGCACTTAATAGCATAAGGCTGCAGACGCCAGCCGTACATTGCCACTATAACCAAATATAACTACTCAAGGTTGAGTAATTACACAAGGTTAACCCTTCCCACCAGGAAAATTGGAAGCAAACAGAAGAGAGAAGTAGACAGGACAAACTAAAAAAGAGAGATAAAGACGAAGTTGTAGGGGAGATAGATAGGAAAAAGTGACTGCCGATTTCCCCTGGGTGGATCAGCCCAGGGGTGCCGTCTACGTGAAGCCGGGGCCAAAGAGGTGTGTTGCCTCTGCCGGGGGGCCTTAAAGGTCCAATTACCCAGCGTCGGCTCAACCCCCAGGATCCCCTTTTCCCCGGACACGGCAAAGCCACGCACGGCTAGGCGTGGGAGGGAGTCAGAACTCCCCCGTTAGCTCGGGTCCGTGGTGTCGCTACACACCAAACGCCTACTTGCGCAGGCGCCCCTGCGGGGAACGATGCGACTGCCGTTGTGGTGACGTTTCGTGACGTATCTTCGCGTCGCACCACCATAGCCAGTGCGGCGAGCATCAAGCCGGCCAGATATTTTCGTCGCAGCATCGCACCGCCGCATGGCAGCAGCCAATCACAGCGCGAAGAGGGAAACGTCACGATGACGTGCCACGAAGCAGGTGAACCAGCTAGTGGAGCTGGCATATCGGCAAATTTTCGTGCTGAGAAGGTAGCTGCATCGGTGCCGACAGTTTCGACAAAGCCATGAGTTTCGAAGCGCCCCGATTTTCGAGTGAATTATTAATTTCACTTTTGCCACAGGAGCCGGTACTGTGGAATCAGCGCTCGCCAACGTACCAGAATGCGGATGCACGCGCGGAGGCCTGGCGACGAGTCGTCAGCACGCTAGGCCTTGCTTTGAAAGAGGGTATGTACATGTACTTCGTTGTCAAATCATTTTTTTTTCTTTCGGGCACTTTTTCTGTAGTGTGAACTGCGCACACAGCTGAGCTTTTCACGTGAGATAAAGTTTAAAACAAGTAAGTTTTAGACCCACACGGCGCGAACCTTGAAACGTGACGTACGGCAAATCTGGAAAACTATGTTTACTGGTTTCAATACATTTCTTAGTGATTGGACACGGAACGTAATGACAAATAATGGCTTCTTTTCATAAAGTAATGCACGCCCGCGCTTATAATATGACCCCATAAAAGTGCCCGCGTCTCTCGAGCCGCTAAAAAGCCCGCGCCTCTCGAGCCGCTATGTAGCCTCGAGTAAAGGGGCCTTCTAACGAAAATTCTTGCGTTTTATGCGTGGTCAAACATAGCTATTGCAGTCTTAACGTCAACCAAATTGTCTTATCATCAATCATCAGTTATGTACGTATAGTACGAAATTGTTACACACTACACAGCTCGTGCAATGTTTGTGGCATTGAAAGGTTAAACATTGGAACAATTTTCGACTGTGAACAATTGCTCACTTTGCCCACTTTGTCATTGCAAGCATTAAAATTGCAATTGTGTTGGACGATTTGGTGCATAGTATAATGAGATATCTGAGTGGCAAATTCACAAGCATTGATGGAACAATTAGTAAAAAGCATGGAGTGTCACATGTCATTTTGCCTTCAGAGTTCTTTTTTCTTGCTTCTCAGATTGTGTCACCAATATTTCATTAAAATGTTTTGAGAAACCGTGCATAATGTGTTTTTATTGCCTTTTTCCTTTCTAGAAAATGTGAAGCTTGTATATAATAGATGGCACAATTTAAGGGACACCTTCTCTAGAAAACTATGAGAACTGAAGAAAAAGAGCGGAGCCGGGGCGGGGGAGGCAACACCGAAATGGAAATTTTTCGCCCTCCTCCTCTTCTTGAAGGACGTCACCGAGCCACGTCCGTAAGTCAAAGATTTGTTTGTGGTTTGTAGCAAACGTTGAAGTGTTGAAAGTAGCTGACACTTTAAAATGTTTTACTTGCAGCGGAAACACCTGACACCCAAACTGCTCTCTTCGTTGTGGCTACAGTGTCACTGACACATACTAAAGAAAAAAGGGACACAACATTGCAGTGATTATCACTTGAAGTTCATCAGTGAGGCTCATGTACTTGGAATCAGGTGCACTTCTTGAAGCATTTTTATCTAACTATTTCAAATAATTTGCAACTAAATTTTCAACTAACTAGCAACAAGTTCCCCTCATATACTATTCATCTGCAATTCTTTGTCATTCATTTGGAAATCGGTAGAATTTCACTTGTGGAATCGATAATTTCATGTTTAGATTGTTACCACAGTTTGCAGCATAATAGCAATTAGGAAGGTGGTGCTATCAAGCCTGCACACTAGAAGCGATTGAGAGATATGGGTGAGGAGCAATGGGCTAGGAAGGTTTTCAGCTACTTGCACATGAAGAATGTCGATACGAAATGGAGGAAAAGAACCAGAAAATTGACAGGTAAATACTTGAAAAACAGCAGGGGGCCACACAAAAAAGAACTATCAGTTAAGCAGAAGGTGAAGGAAACAGAGACTGACATGTGTAGAATTGGCATGATTAAGAAGTTCGCACTAGAGATTTATCGAACTTTTAAGCAGGAAATTGCCAAGCAAAGGATCTATGATAGTACTCGGAATAGTTCTCTACTGTTTGAGGCCAGGATTGGAGTATTGCGAACCAAGACATATCGGGCCAAATACGAATGGGTAGACATGATATCCAGTGAGTGTGGAGAGGAGCAGGAAACTGCTGAACACTTGCAAATGTTCTGTAGAGGGCTTCAACCTATACTTCAGGATGATGGCGCAGACTTTTTCAAAGCACTGGGGTTTAGAGACAGGGAGGGCAAAATAGACTTTAAACGGGCAGAATTAACTAGAAGGAGGTTATCTGATTGGTGGCTAAAGTCAAGGCACGAATGAAAATTAAGTCATCCACTGTAAAGTACTAGTCTTATAATTCACTATAAAAAAAAGATAAATCTAGTTGTTCGTTCACTAAGTATTACGGCTAGGTGGCGTTAGCTGCCGCCCGACCTAAATGGTAAAGCCACATCAATGATGATGATATATGGTGTTTTTTTGGGCGCAAGGGCCATTTGATGGCCAAAGAGCGCCAGTTCGTGGGACAAGGAATGTGGACAATGATGGTGATTAGCGGCTGTATAAGGGCCATAAAATTCCTCGTGGTAAGGCGGGTAAAAACATACAAGTAATAAAATCATGACCATGCCGTGAAAGGTGTGTGTGGTGCGAATAGATGACAAAAGCTGGTGATAATAAAAGACGATGGTGGTTATGTATGGCATTAGCACAAGTGCCTCACTCGTTCATACCCTTGCGTTCAAGGGCCATGAGGCAAGTGCTTTCTTGTGTAGCCACCGCAGCGAAAACCTCTCTGGAGAGGTCGCGCTACAGAATGCCCGGGTATATGATATGAAAACTATGAATTTCTTTTAAAAACGCTAACAATGATTTATAACTAAAAAGCGGTTCCTTACCGACGAACATTGTAGGGTGTAAAGATATATGTTGTCGGTAGGGTAATGGAAAGTGTTGTTTTCTTATAGTGTCCAATTGTTTGCACTGATTTAAAATGTGAAGAACTGTTAGCGCTTCACCACATCTGTCACACAATTGTGGGTCGCCACCGGACAAAAGATATGAGTGTGTCGTGTATGTGTGTCCTGTCCTGAGTCTCGTTAGTATTGATTATGATGATGATGATGATGATGATGATGATGGTAGATTTTAGTGGCGCAAGGGCAACTCAGGCCAAAGAGCGCCAAACACAGGGTTTTTCGTTGGTTCAATTATAGAAAAAAAAATCTCAGTGTCGCAAGAGTAAAAGAGTGGGGCATAGGGATTAAACTTAAGTGCAATGACTATGTGTGATCAGTTTAAAATGGTCTAAACCTATGGGTTTTAAAAAGTCACGCAGTGGCGGCAGTGGTCCTTGTCAGGACAAGGAGTGCGTGCTGCATGACATCTGGTAAAGAAGTCTCAGCGTTTCTCTCAAGATTGAGAGAAGGCTGAGGTTAGTGAGAATATGTAATTAAGTGCAGGAATCCGACATCAGCTAAGAACTTTAAAACTACTTTTATGGGAAACATGGGATCGTCCCCAAGAAAGAATAAAGGGTGAGGCGGTATGTGGCATTCGTAGAGCTTTGGGAAGTAATGCAGTCTTTGTGGTTCAAGGTACAGGCACATAATTAAAACGTGAAGGACAGATAGCACATCACCACACTTTTCACAACACGGTGCAGGAGATCTGCTTAAAAGGTGTGAGTGTGTTGCATGTGTATGACCAATCCTGAGTCTACACAGTGCAACCTCTTGATGCCTGTTACGTTTTTCAGGAGCATATCTACCTATTCTTGGCTTTACTGTGTGCAATTTGTTTTCAATTGCTGCATTCCATTCATCTTGCCATTGCTTACGCATTCGGTTTCTGATTAGCGGCCTCCAGTCCTCATATGGGATGACGGCTACGTCTACTGTTGGGCGGAGTGCAGCGGACTTCGCAAGTTGGTCCGCTGCCTCATTGCCAGCTATGTTGCAGTGTCCCGGAATCCAGCATAGCGTGATTTTCAGGTTGGATCTGTAGGCTGACATGAGGCAGTTTAGAAGGGTATTAGTCACTGGATTTTTATGTGTCTTTGCGGAAGACAACGCAGTCACTGCACTGAGGAAATCTGTGTATATGATGGAGGCTGGTTCTTTCTTCTTTAAGATGTGCCTTACAGCTAGCAGTATGCCATAGCACTCAGCAGTAAATATGCTGGTATGTTCATTCATTGTTGCAGATTCAGAATACGCTGGGCCGTATGCAGCACATGCGACGGCCGAGGACTTGGAAGCATCAGTGTAGTACTCAGCACACCTGTATTTTGCCTGCAAGTACATGAAATGCTGATCCATTGCGATTGGGAGGCCATGCTTTCCTACCTCTAGGAATGACAAGTCGCAATTGATAGCTCGCATTTCCCATGGTGCCACAGTGTCCTTGTGGGAACTTAGTTGAAGATTGGAGACAGGTATATTAAGATTTTCAAAGTGTGAGGCCACTCTAATGAGATACGTTGGCGTGGCTGATGGTCACCTCAAGAACAGGTGGGCGTTTGATGTATCCTGCAATAGCTCGCGAGATGGGTGGTCGACATGAGTGAGCACCTTGGTTGCATACTTGATGCGTGTGAACTGCCGTCGTCGTTCTAATGACCACCGATCTGTCTCAACATACAGGCTGGCTATTGGGCTGGTTCGGAAGGCGCCACTAGCCAGACGAAGCCCATGGTGATGCACTGGGTCGAGCATCTTAAGTGTGGATCTCGATGCTGATTCGTACACAACCGAGCCATAATCAATACGTGAGAGCACTACACTACTGAGAAGGTTTATTAGACAGTCCCGATCTGTACCCCATGACTGATGCGAGAGAATCTTGAGCAAGTTCAAGGCTTTCAAGCATTTCAGTCGCAGCTGCTTGATGTGTGGGACAAAGCTGAGCTTTTCATCTATCACAACACCTAAAAATTTATGATCCTTCTTAGTAGCGATGGTGTGTCCATTCATTGAAATGTTAGGGGGCGGCCTTATACTACGTAGTTTTGAAAAGAGTAGGCAGACAGTCTTGTCACAGTTAAACTTAAAACCATTTTCGTCTGCCCAGCTTGAGAGCTTATTTACTGCCAACTGAATCTGACGTTCGCAGATGGCTAGGTTGCATGATTTGAAGCTCATCTGAATGTCATCAACATATACAGAGTAGGAAATTGTTTTAGGCAGTATAGTGTTCATGGAGTTCATTTTTACGATGAATAGTGTGCAACTAAGTACGCTACCTTGGGGGACACCATTTTTCTGAGTAAACCGCCTTGAAAGAACATTTCCAACACGAACCACGAACGTACGTTCAGAGAGGTAGCTTTGAATTGTATTCAGCATGTTCCCTGACACTCCAAGGAATTGCAAGTCACGGAGAATGCCATAACGCCATGTCGTGTCATAAGCCTTCTCCAAGTCAAATAATACAGAAAGGCAGTGTTGTTTGTGAATGAAGGCATCCCTGACGTAGGATTCGAATGCTACGAGTTGGTCAGCTGTCGACCGGCCTGATCTGAATCCAGCTTGAGGGCGGTCAAGGAGGCCATTATATTCAAGATAATACATGAGGCGGCGGTTTACCATTTTTTCAAAAACCTTGCACAAGCAGCTAGTCAGGGCGATAGGCCTATAACTAGCGACAAGTGTGGCTTCCTTTCCTTGTTTGAGGATGGGTATTATAACTGCCTCTCTCCAGGCCTTGGGTAGACGCCCGGAGGACCATACACTGTTGAACAGTAAGAGAATGACATCAAGCGTGTGTTCGTGTAAGTGTTTCAGCATGCCATATGTAATATTGTCTTGGCCTGCAGCTGAGTTGCCACATGTTGCCAGCACTGCCTTCAATTCGTCGATGGTAAACAGAGTATTGTAGCCTTCAGCAGATGGCCTTCTATCACGGATGGGCTTACGTTCCTCAGCAAGCTTGTGTCGTTTAAAGGACTCTGTATATTGTGCTGAGCTGAAGATATACTCAAAGTGTTGGCCTATGGCATCTGCCTGGTGTTCCAGCGTATCACCAGCAGTACTGACGAGAGGGACCGGATGAGTGTTGTGCCCTCGAAGTGCTCTTACTCTGTTGTACACCCTGTGCGTATCAGTATAGGAGTTAACTGACGAGAGGAAGGACTGCCAGCTCTGCCTCTTTGATTCTCGTCGGATACGCCTACCATTTGCTTTTGCACGCTTGAAATTCATCAGGTTGTTAGCTGTCGGGTACCTGTGAAATTTCGACCAAGCTTTGTTTTGGTTCTCGCGAGCTTTTTTGCATTCCGCATTCCACCAGGGCCGTCGTTTGTTTCGCGTCTTGTCAGATGTCTGTGGGATCGATCGCTCTGCGGCCTGTATGATATGAAGTACGACCAATACTTCACAGTCATCAATGTCTAGGTTTTCAATAGAAGAACGCGACAGTTCTGTAAGTTCTCGAAATTTTGTCCAGTCAGCATCCTGTTCTCTGAACCTGAATACATTTGTAGTCGTCTTACTTGTACTTCCTGTGTGTTTTAGGCAGACAGGAAAATGATCACTTCCATAGAGGTTATGAATAACAGACCAATCTATGGTTGCCATCAGTGAAGCAGAGCCCCGATAGCAAGATCTATGGCTGTGTATGAGTTGCACGCTGCGTTAAAGTACGTTGGTTCTTTTTTGTTAAATATACTGGAGCCGGAGTACAAGAGGAAGTTTTCGATTAAGGAGCCTCGAGAATCTGTTCTTCTGCATCCCCATAGGGGGTTGTGCGCATTAAAATCTCCAACCAAGAGGAATGGATGCGGGAGCTCGTCGACTAGAGTTTCAAACTCTTTAGTAGACAGGCGGTAGTTTGGACGGATATATAATGAGCACACAGTTGTCATTCGTCCAAAGATGAGGGTTCGTATTGCCACTGCCTCTAAGTCGGTGACCAGAGTGAGGTTTAGGGACGGTAGTGCTTTCTGCCCCACGATAGCGACACCACCGGATGAATGGGCAGTGCCATGCCTGCCCTTTCGGTATACCGCATATCTTCTTAGAAAGTTAGTGTGTGTTGAGTTTAAGTGTGTCTCCTGCAGGCAAAGTATGTTAGGTTGGTGTTGCGCAAGTATTTCATAAATGTCATCCAGGTTCTTCAGTAGACCTCGGCAGTTCCAGTAGATGATACTCTCGGCAGCCATTTTTGAGAAAGAAGAAAGGTAGGAGGATTATTCGGACTTTGCCGCGTTTGTCAGGCGCCTGGACTAGAGGGTGTTTGTTCCCTCTCAGGCGTTCTGTTGGGCTCCGCTTCAATAGGGTGGATTCCGTGAGCATCGGAGACGCTGAGGACGCCGGTGTCACATCCATTGCCCCTTGTGAACACTCGGAGGCTGACGGAGGTTTCTCAAGAGGGACAGGTGCCCTCTCAGTTGTCTGCGTCGTCCCCGAGGTCTCATGGAGGTTGACCTGCGGGGTTTGGATTGTCTCTTTTGTCTCCGAGGTCTGATGGAGGTGGACCTGCGAGACTTCGAACGTTGGTGCAGCCGGCGGCTGCTTGGTGGGGGGCTGAGATGTGCACGCATCAGCAAAGCTGTACTGCGTGCCCACGGTTACTAGACGCCGCCCGGCCCCCCGGCGCGCTGCGTCAGCGTACGTTCTTCCGGAGAAGAGCGACAGCTTCTTTCGGGCTTCAGAGAATGTGATGTTTTCCGTTACTTTTATCTGGATGATTTCCTTTTCCTTTTTGAAAATTTCACATGTCCGCGAGTATGCTGCGTGCGGCCCGTGACAGTTAGGGCACTCTGTTTGCGTGGAAGTACAGCTCTCGGTAGGGTGCTCATGATCACCACATTTTGCACATGTTTGTTTTCCGCGACAAGTGTTCGACCCATGTCCATATTTCTGGCATTTGTAGCACCTTCTAGGATTGGGTATGTAGGGGCGGACTTTGCAGTGAAGGAATGCAGCTTTCACGGATTCTGGCAGGATGGAGCGGTTAAACGTTAGTACTATATGAGGCGTCACCACTTCTTCATTGTTTCGCCTGATGGTTATCCGCCGGATGGCGACTACGCCTTGCTCTCGAAAGCCTTCAAGGAGGTCAGCTTCAGTTTCTTGCATCAGATCACGTTGTGAAATGACGCCTTAAACAGTGTTAAGACTGCAGTGGGGGGTGATAGACACGTCCATGTGGGCGAACTGCTTCTGTTTAAGGAGAGTGTTTGCATGCTGTTTCTGGCTTACTTCAACAAGAAGATCACCGGATGACAGTTTCTTTGCGTCATACTTTTTGCCTATTAGGTTAGCAAGGGTTTTAGCTATCAGGAAAACCGACAGTCCTGCAACAGAGACGTTATCTGCCAGAGAGTGTATGACTAGAAATCGTGGGGCGATGGTGACCACCCACCACCGAGCCCAACAAGGGTACGCTACAAGGTAGAACACTTGAAGGCGCCAGTCATGCATCGCCGCTATAACCAGATATAACTACCCAAGGTTGGGTAACTACACAAGGTTAACCCTAGCCGCCAGGAAGTTTGGAAGTAAACGGAAGAGACTAGAAGACAGGATAGATAAAAAGTGAGAGATAAAGACGAAGATGTAGTCTCGTGAGTATTACCTCTGTATGACGCGATTTTGATACTGGCAGCCAATGACCAAGGTGTGGCTTAATAATGTGTAGTTTGTTTTGTGTGTGTGTATCCCACTTGCTCTGCCAGTAGTCCCTGAGCTTTCGTTTGAGAGACGGCTTAAGATCAAGGGCCGGGATTAATATGAGTGTAGGGGCAGTGCTTTTGTGGACGGATGCAGCGAGCTGATCCGCCCTCACGTTGCCTTCGATCTCACGGTGTCCTGGCACCCAGCACACTACAACATGTTGTTTGAGTGTGTAGAGTGTGCATAAAATAGGGTAAAGTGAGACGAGGACACGGTTTTTTTTGTTTTTTAGGACTGTGCAGAGCCGTTAGCACACTGAGGGAGTCTGTATAAATTACTGCTTTTTGTATTTGTAATTGTTTGATGTGTTTAGCTGCCACAAGTATCGCGTAAGCTTCTGCTGTGAAGATACTTGTGCCTGGATGTAGAGGGTAAGCATCCGAAAAGGATGGGCCGACAGCAGCGTAGGACACAGAGGAGTTAGTCTTGGAGGCATCTGTGAAGA
Organism: Rhipicephalus microplus; assembly: GCF_013339725.1. Lineage (NCBI taxonomy): Eukaryota > Metazoa > Arthropoda > Arachnida > Ixodida > Ixodidae > Rhipicephalus > Rhipicephalus microplus. The sequence goes on along the minus strand of NC_051165.1, from coordinate 43,536,752 downwards.
ACTCAGGACGTGTGTATTTGTGTTGAAGTTCCAAAAAGTATGTTCAGATATGGGCAATAGGTGCATGTTTTGTAACTTCTAGGAAAGACACATCGCAGTCTATAGTCATCGCAGTCTATAGTGCCACGGTGGCGGATATGCTACAGGAGTCATTAAACTGTGTTCAAGTGAGACTCCAGTTTCCTCCGCTAGACTTTTCAGGCGAACTGAGAAGGGCTGCCTCATCGAAGGCCTGTTTTGAAACAGAATTAAGCTCGACAAATCATTAAGAGTAGAGTATGAGGGGTGCTTCTTATCCGCTTTCACCTTAAGGAAATAAACAAAGGACATGTAAGTTCTCTGCAGATGAAGCGACCACTAATATGACTCAACATAAAGGCCTTCTACGGGGCTGGTGCGAAAAGCACCCGTAGAAAGGCGGATGCCCAAATGGTGCACGGGGTCCAGCATCTTCAAAGCACTTTGAGTTGCAGACTGATAAACAACGGCCCCATAATCTAAGCGGGTGCGAATGAGGCTTCGATACAGATTCATGAGGCATTGCCTATCACTACCCCAAGTAGTACGTGACGACACTTTTATAACATTCATGGCTTTTAAACATTTTGTTTTTAAATACTTGATGTGTGGTACGAAGGTCAACTTGTTGTCCAAGATTAAGCCTAAGAATTTATGCTCGGCTTTCACGGACAGACGTTGCCCGTTCAGTCGAATGTCAGGTTCCGAGTGCATGCCTCTCTTTCGAGAAAACAAGACACACGTGCTTTTTTGTGGGTTAAGTCGAAATCCGTTTTCATCTGCCCATTTGGAGACCTTGTTTAAACTTAGCTGAACCTGCCGCTCACACATTGCCAAGTTGCATGACTTGAAACCAAGCAGAACGTCGTCGACATATGTACAATAGAACATATTGCGGGGGATAGACAAGTGCGAGGAATTCATTTTGATAATAAAACGTTTGCAACTAAGTATACCACCTTGTGGCACGCCTGTTTCCTGGACAAATGTTTGGGAGAGAACACTGCCCACACGGACACGGAATGTACGGTTTGACAGGTAACTTTCGATTATATGAAACATTTTTCCGCGCACACCAAGGTAGGGCAGGTCTCTTAGAATTCCAAAACGCCATGTTGTATCATAAGCCTTTTTGATATCGAGGAACACAGAGAGAAAATATTGTTTACGGACGAAGGCGTCTCTGATCTGTGCCTTGATACGAACAAGGTGGTCTGTGGTGGATCTACTTTCTCGAAACCCGCACTGAAATGGGTCGAGCAAATTGTTTGTTTCAAGGATATGTACAAGTCGGCAGTTTATCATTTTTCGAAGACTTTGCACAAGCAGCTTGTAAGAGCAATAGGCCTATAACTTGAAGCAAAAGAAGGGTCCTTGCCCTCTTTCAAAATGGGAATAATAATAGCCTCTTTCCAGGAGGTAGGGATAGTGCCACAAAACCAGATAGCATTGTACAAACAAAGTAAGGTTTTTCGTTTTCCGCTGGTAGGTTTTTTAACATTTCATACACCACACGGTCAGAGCCTGGGGCAGAAGTACTGCAGGAGTTTAGAGATGTTCGGAGCTCAGCTAGACTGAAAGCATGGTTATATGCCTCGTATCTAGTGGATTTGTGTTCTAGTTTCTGCTTTTCTATTCTTGTTCTGTATTTTTGGAAAGTGTCAGTATAGTGGGACGAGTTGGATATCCGTTCAAAGTGTTCACCGAGGAAGTTTGCCTGGTCTTCCAAGGTATCACCCTGAGTGTTTACGAGTGGAAGTGTGTGTACTTGTTTTCCTGCTATCCTACCGACCATGTTTCTGACTTCAGCCTCCTGTGTGTATGAATTGATCCCTGACAAAAACTTCTGCCAGCTTTCTCGTCTGGCCTGCCGACGCGTTCTCCTGCCTTGAGACTTTATTTTCTTGAAGGTGTCAAGATTTTCGGCTGTTGGTGAGTTCCGAAGCAACCTCCATGCCCTGTTCTGTTCCTTTCGCGCATTACGACACTCTGTGTTCCACCATGGGACGTGTCGTTTGCCGGGCATTCCAGATGTTTGCGGTATGCACCTGGCTGCTGCGTCAGTTAAAAAAGCTGTGAAGTACTGCACAGCTTCATCTATGTTTAACCTACAATGTCTGTCCAACTCAAACGTGTAGTGTTGTGGAACTGTTTCCAGTCTGCTTTGTTTATCAGCAATTTGGAAACATGTAGAGGACATTCATATGTTGTTTGTGAACTCAACACTACAGGAAAATGGTCACTTCCATATAGATTATTTATGATTTTCCATTTCAGTAGGGGTAGGAGTGAAGGTGATACGATGCTGAGGTCTATAGACGAGTAAATTTTGTTGGCAACGTTATAGTATGTTGGCTCTTTCCTATTCAACAAAGAGGCAGTAGAAGAGAAGAGAAATTTCAATGAGACGACCTCGTGCATCACAGCGAGAATCGCCCCACAGTCCACTATGTGCATTTAGGTCCCCAAGAAGCAAATAAGGTTCGGGCAGTTCATCTATTAAAGACTGCAATTCACGTCTTTCAAGTCGGTGTTGGGGAGGTACATACAAAGAGCAGATGGTGACGAGTTTGTTTAAAAGTACCGCTCGAACAGCCACCGCCTCAAGTGATGTCTGGAGTGGTAAATGTGTACACACTACTCCTTGGTTAATAATAATGGCTACGCCACCGGATGACGCCACAGCATCAGTTTGGTCCTTTCGGTATATCACGTAAGCACGTAAAAAAATTGTATTGGAGGATTTTAGGTTTGTTTCCTGTACACACAGCACTTGAGGTGAGTGTTTGTATAAAAGCTCTTGGACGTCGTCGAGGTTTTTAAGCAGGCCTCTGACGTTCCAATGTATAATTTGTGTTTCCATATTGAAAGTAAAGTAGTGCTGTGTGTACGTTAGGGGGTGACTTGTTTAAGCTGAAAAATCGAGCTCAAGTAACAGGGCTATTATCAGGCCCTGTTATGAGCTTTTTAGTTCTCTTGGCGCGCTCCAGAGAGCCGCGCCGCTCTTTTGGCACCAGGGGTGCCGCCGTATCCATTGCCTCCTCGGAGGCACTGGATGCCCGCTCATGCGAGCTGGTTTTGCGAAGCTTGGGCCTCGCCTGGCGGGGTGATTTTATCTTCAAAGTGATGATCTTTTTTTCTTTTTTCCAGAAAGAGCAGGAGCGTGAATACGCGGCGTGTGAACCACCACAGTTCACACAGTGTGCAGGTGCTTCGCAGGTGTCGGACGCATGGCCCACGACTCCAGACAGAGCACAAGTTTTCCGGCCACGACAGCTTTGCGAGCTGTGGCCATATCTCTGACATTGGAAGCAACGGCGGGGGTTGCGAATATATGGCCTCACGGATGTCTTTGTATACTCAGTCTGAATCGTTTCTGGCAAATCGCTCGAAGCAAAGGTCAGTACTAAGTGTTTAGTTGGTATTTTCTTTTGATCTCTTCTTATCTTAATACGCTGTACGTTTGTCACGTTCTGGCTCTTCCATCCTTCCAGAAGTTCAGCTTCGGTCAGGTCAAGCAAATCTGCGTCCGATACGACCCCGCGAGATGAGTTCGTGGACCTGTGTGGCGTAATACTTGTTGTAGGCCCGTGTGCTCAGATTTGGGTGCACGTTAAAGAACCCCAGGTGGTCTAAATTTCCGGAGCCCTCCACTACGGCGTCTCTCATAATCATGTAGTGGTTTTGGGACGTTAAACCCCACATATCAATCAATCATGTGTGGCGTAATACTGATGGGTGTGTCTTCAAACGTTGTGAGGGTGTTCAGTTTATCGAATTGGTCTTTGTCACGTATTTCAAGGAGTAGATCTCCGCTGGCCATTTTGGTAACCTTGTACCCGGCACCGACAGTTTCGGTTAAGCACCTAGCCACTACGAAGGGGGATACAGTTCTGGCTTGCTTGTTAGTTTTTTCGCAGTGTACAACGTGAAATGAGGAAAGATTTGTCTTGGCCGGATGAAAAAATTGATATCTTCGGTGCGTACCCGCTTTGAGGAGGCACGATCACTAAGTAAACGGAATGCTTTCTGCATGCTAACTGTATGTTGTTCAGCAGCGTTGGCGGCCACCCACCATGGAGCCCAACGAGGGGACGCTGCAAGTTTGCGGATGCTGAAAGCTTGCAGACGTAAGCCGTACAACTCTGCTATAACCCAATGCGCCTAGGCCAAGGTAGGCTATTTGCACAGGGTTAACCCTTGCCACCGAGAAAATTGGAAGTAAGCAGAAGAGAGAAGTAGACAAGAAAGCTAAAAAAGTAAGAAAGACGAAGATGTAGGGAGAGAGAGATAGGAAAAGGCGACTACCGATTTCCCCTGGGTGGGTCAGCCCAGGGGTGCCGTCTACGTGAAGCCGGGGCCAAAGGGGTGTGTTGCCTCTGCCGGGGGGGCCTTAATGGTCCAATCACCCAGCGTCGGCTCAACCCCCAGGATCCCCTTTTCCCCGGACACGGCAAAGCCACGCACGGCTAGGCGTGGGAGGGAGTAGAAACTCCCCCGTTAGCTCGGGTCCGTGGTGTCGCTACACACCAAACGCCTACTTGCGCAGGCGCCCCTGCGGGGAAAGCCACATCAATCCATCCATTCACTACGACGGAGCATGCCAGCATAGAGACGAGTGGCAAAACTTGAGCCGTTGCCCCCCCTGTGAAAGCAGAAGAGGTCTGTGTTTCGGCAACGCCACCAGTGATGACTTCTACTGCTGCTAGTAGTCATCATAATCATTTATTTCAAATCAAACGAAGGAATAAGTACATAGTCAGAATATACAGGAAGTGCTATAGATATAGACTAAAATGGCACCTTCTGCGCTTGTAAGGTGGCTATTGTACATGTCGCCCCCCCCCTGTTCAATGTTGTAGCTAAGATGAGAATGAACAAAAGCATAATAAAGTGATATGAGAGTAGAGAATGAGAAATGCAGTTTAACTTTGTTGAGTGTGTGTACACTGTAGGCCATTTTCTTCTTCATGTTGGAGACATGCACTAGATGAAATTTAAGGTGGCGATCAAGTTCCAGACCTACAAATGCTGTAGAGACAATGCTGATATGAGGAAAAGACGACAAATTTGGTCTTAATATTGTTAATTTGCAGGTTATGTTCACATCACGTACACATTCTCAAAAAATCTTCATTTAGCTTTTGATAGTGTGGATATGCACCGATTAGAAATAAGGATCCTTATGTCGTCAGCAATAGACACAATTATAGGAGAGGAAAGTCATTATTAATACAAATTAGGAACAGTAGGAGACCTAATATGGCCCCCTGTGGTACACCCATCTCAGTAGTTACTTCTTCAGAATAAGAGCCAGATATAGTAACGGTTTCTTTTCTATCCTGTAAATAACTCTGTATAAGGAGCAGAGGTGGACCGGTTATTCCAATAGCTTCAAGTTTTGCTAAATGAATGAGGTGATTAATAGTGTCAAATGTTTTTCAAAGGTGTATGAATATGGATGCAGCAAATTTACCTTGATCAGTAGCTTTTTTGAGTAACTGGTAAGTGTTATAAGAGCTACATTTATTGAAGAGCCGGAGAAAAAGTCATACTGATGGCGAGAAAGAATACAGAATTTATTCATGTAAATTGTGATTAACTTGTGGATTACTTTTTTGTAATACAATATGCCTGCTTATGAAAAGTTCTCTGAAACACTGTGAAGAATTATCACTACAAAGAAACCGCAGATAGATGGCACATCTTCACATGTATTTATGCCATTTAATTTCTTCAATTATTTTTGAGTTGCAACAATTCTTAACAGTAGTGCAAGTCCAACTCGGTGTAGCAGTTGCTAGGGTGTTCAGCTGCTGACCCGAAGGTCGCAGGTTTGATCTCTGCTTGGGCGGTTGCATTTCAATGGAAGCGAAACGGTAGAGGCCCGTGTGCTGTGCAACGTCAGTGCACGTTAAAAAGAACACCAGATCGTCAGAAGTTTTCCAAGCCCCCCACTATGGCGTGCCTCACAAAATGCAAAACCCCAAAACGCAAAACCATTACGCGAAATCGTAATGTAACCCTAACCGTCTCAGACTGGCAACATAGAGAATGCTAGAGCAGCTAGATGCTTACTTTCAGTGCAATAATGCATAGTATTTCATGCATTCAAAGAAATGTATTTGTTACTGCTGTATTCTTCATGGCACTAATTATGTAGCAGCTTGTTTTCCTCATAGAACAAGCAGTAACCTGGACGAAGAGAGCAGAGATGCCACCGACGATGCAGTGGTGTTCGCATCAATATTGCCCCCGCGGTGTGCCAGTGCTCAGAGCGAAAGTAATTATTGCTCTGACACACAATACCACATCATACTCTCTTCTCCCACTTTAGAAGATCACAGTAACTTTTTCTTTCGACTTATTTCCGCTCCACTTATTCCCACCCTTTCAACACAACCATCCACCTCAACACCTGTCCCATCTACCCCTTCAGCGCCCATCCCACTATGTAACACGCGACGCACAACACAAACAAAGAAAACAAACAAAAGAAAAAAAATGCCGCCATATCCACGAAGTGAATGATGATGAGTGGGCGAAGCTCCGGAGGTAAACCTGGTAAACCATGAATCCTCCGTACATTTTGCCCACTCGATTTTATTGCAACGCTCCCTCTAGCGTACGTCGCCGCACTATATCGAACGATGACACGCGCCATATGTGGCATCATTCCTATTTTATAACACCTCGCATCTTTCATAATCAACTACACGTACCGCCGTCTAGTTTATAACATCTTGCATCTTTTGGACGGACGGACGGACGGACGGATGGACGGATGGACGGATGGATGGATGGACGGACGGACGGACGGACGCACGGACGGACGGATGGACGGACGGGCGGACGGATGGACGGATGGATGGACGGACGGACGGATGGATGGATGGACGGACGGACGGACGGATGGACGGATGGATGGATGGACGGACGGGCGGACGGACGGACGGACGGACGAACGGATTGACGGATGGATGGACGAACGGACGGATGGACGGATGGATGGATGGACGGATGGATGGATGGACGGACGGACGGATGGACGGATGGATGGATGGATGGATGGATGGATGGATGGATGGATGGATGGATGGATGGATGGATGGATGGATGGATGGATGGATGGATGGATGGATGGATGGATGGATGGATGGATGGATGGACGGATGGATATGGCTGTACCCTTTAGATCGGGCGGTGGCTAGCGTAATACTTAGAACTGAACGAGAGGTGGCTACATACAGGGGACGCACAGCCCACGCCTTAAGGAGCTTCGCTCCTAACAAGCAGCCAGCTTGCTGGATAAAGTTGATCAGGAATTGAAGACGAGAAAGAAAACAGAACAGAGCAATTTTTACTTTCGCTGGCCGAGCACATAGACAAGGTGCCTGAACACCTGAGGGGGCAATGCAAAATGCCCCTACTGGAAGTGCTAATGCACTATGAAGTTGGACAAGTGCCGACCGTATTGTCGACGATCCAAGGGCCAGCTGATCAAGCAAGCCAACACTAATACGAGTGTTGCGAGAAGCATTGTAAATAAAATTTTAGATTTTTTTCCCGATTGCGTAAAGTTTGTTTTGTCTTCATGAAAAGTTTCGGGCCTAAGCAGCACTTGGGCCCTAGTACCTCGTGAAAAGGAGGTGATACAAAATAGGTCATCAGAGGCAGAGTAAACGAATGACGCTGAAGTACACTTTTCCCTCATATGAAACTCAATGTACAAATTTTTAAATCAAGGCAGAACCATTATGCAAGTGAATTGCTATAGGCCATGTAGCAGCCAGAACGTGTAGCTATTGCATAGGCAATACAACTATTGTTTTTTACATTTATTATATAACTTTTACAGAAAGAAGTTTTTTATCTTTTATTTTTCAGAAATTGGAGCAAGAGCTAAAGGCCACGTGGCCTCACAGAGGCTTGGTGTTCAAAAAAATACTATTGCAAGCTTCCAAAATAGCCGTATATTCTGCCTCTGATGACAAGCAAGACCTATTCTGCTGGATATGCTGCCAATTGCAGTGCATAGTTGTTACACCAAAAGTGCCCCCCTCTCGTATGGACGACACTAAGGTGAATATTGTGCAATTTTCTGAATGCTTGGGGTCCTACAGAATATTAGGCCGTTTCGTTATTGGGGAAATCTCGGAGCACTTGGCATCTTGATGTGAGTAGCGCTGCAATCGCGCACCGGCAGCAGCTCATGCGTGCGCAGACGCTTCAAGAGTGTAGAGTTGAACCACGTCGTCTGCTGAAAGTAAAATTTTAGCATTAAGATATCTTTCTTCCGGGATGCCCCCTTTTTCATTAGTGCATGCTTATTTTCCAGCTGGTGCTCAAGATACTTCTGTGTTTAATTCAGTCAGGGTGTCTAGCAACCGGGAAAACCGGGAATTGTCAGGGAAATGATACACGCCGGGAAAAATCAGGGAATCGTCAGGGAATGTTGCCAAAAAGAGAACCCAGTCAGGGAAAATGACTCGCGACTTGTTCCCCGGCGCGGAGCGCGCACTCAGCTCACCGTAACTGGCGCAAACAGCCAACGGGGACAGATCCAATCCAAGCCAGTGGGGCAGTAGTGCCAAGGTTGACAAGTTTGGCCTTTTTTTCTCCGTGGCCTGGCAACCTTGAGCAGTGCGCGCTGGGCATGCTGGGTATACATTTTTGTTGTTTTGGACCACCTCTTCTCTCCGCCATGTTTTGAACGACGGAACCTTCCCGTGGCGGTGTGTTTTCATCGTTTTTTTTTTCTGAAGAGAAGCCTTCCCACTGACGATGTCGGCGGCGAGAAAGTGCTCCTTTAATTCGGACTGGACGAACCCGAACGTTTCGGAATATGCAAGCTGGAGTAAGCCCGTGCAGAATCATCCGCACAGTGCTCATTGCACACTGTGCTGCAAAAACGTTTTCTTTAAGCAACATGGGAGGAACTGCAGTTTCCAGTCACGCGTCCAGCAAGAAGCATCTTGCTGGTTTGAAGTGTCGGTCGAGCGCCTCGCAAACTGGTATGTTGTCCTTGCCAGCGACGAACGCTTCGGCCAAATGTAGCGAAGACCGGACAGTCGCGCCCGAGGAGCCTGCCCCCACTACAAGTGCGAAGACATCGATGAGCGGCTTTCTTCTGAAGAGCGCTGTGACAAAGGCCGAAATAACGCGGTAGCGACTCACGGATCTTTTCGGTCAACAGCGGCGTCGGCCTCACTCTTCCCTCTCATGTTTCCAGGATGTGAAGTCACTGAAAAACTTCATCTAGGGAAGGACAAGGTAGGGTATACGATTTGCCACGGTATGGCGCCTTACTTTCGTAAGAATCTTCTATCAAGCCTTGCCGGTGTGCCGTTCTTAGTTGTTTCATTTGACGAGTCGCTGAACAAAGTGACCCAGAAGCAACAGATGGATGTGCTCGTCCGATATTGGGATGACACTACTGATGGCACTGTGAAAACGCAGTACCTAACTTCATGCTTCTTGGGGCACACGTGTGCGGAGGACCTGGCATCTGCATTCAGGAAGGCCACAGAAGAGCTCAAGCAAGCCAAGATACTACAAGTTTCAATGGATGGGCTGAATGTGAACATGAAGTTCCTGAGGTCATTGAAGGAGGAACTCAAGGAGTTGGATGAGAGTCACAATATCCTAGATATTGGAAGTTGCGGGCTGCACGTAATGAATGGAGCATACAAGGCAGGTCATGCTGCAACTGGCTGGGATGTGATAGGCTTTCTTCGCAGCAGCTACAACTTGTTCAAATGTGTGCCTGCACGTCGTGCTGACTACGTCACCTTTACAGGAAGTGCACTATTTCCCCTCAAATTCTGTGCTCTCAGGTGGCTAGAAAATAGGAATGTAATCAACAGAGCGTTAGAACTTCTTCCTAACCTGGTGAAGTTTGTGGAGGGCTCTGTGAAGGCAAAGAAGCAGCCTACATGCTCTAGCTACAGTGCTGTTGCGAACGCAGTGAGGGATCAGCTGTTGCCAGTAAAACTGGCCTTCATGCTCTCAATTTGTGAGGAACTGGAGCCTTTTTTGGCAGAATTTCAGACTGACAATCCAATGGTGCCCTTTCTTTCAACTGCACTGCACAATATACTGCGGTCACTGCTTCCAAGGATTGTCAAGAAGGAAGTGCTTGTTGCTGCAGACACACCCGCGAAGTTGCTCAAGACTGACTTAGAAAAGCTTGAGAACTGTATACCCGTGCCTACCTTCGACATTGGGTTCGCTGCGAAGAATGAGCTCCGCAAGGTGCCCAAAATGCCACAGCTTACTTTGCACCAATTCAAGAAAGACTGTGTTTCTTTTGTTAAAGCGTGCTGTCAGAAGGTGGTGGAGAGGTCACCATTGAAGTACAAGCTAACAAGGGGTGCCGGCTGTTTGGACCCCACATTTGCATTGTCTCCGGAGGCTGACCCAAAACGATTGACCCTGGCACTTGAAGTGCTGTCAGAGCAGCATTGGATGACTGGTCTGCAAGCAGAGCAGGCCCATCGTTCTTACATAGAGGTCTGTTCATCGAGCCTCAACCAAGAAAAATTGAAAAATTTTGACAGGAAAGAGCAGAGGCTGGACGTTCTGTGGCCAGATCTCTGCTCACATGATCACAAAGAGCTGCTGTCTTTTATCAAGATCATCCTCTGTTTGTCTCACGGTAACGCTGCCGTAGAAAGAGGCTTCTCGGTCAACAAAGAATGCCTCGTCGAAAACTTGAAAGAAGACTCGCTGATAGCACAACGACTGGTGCATGATGCCGTGTTGGCGGCAGGCGGCGTGGAAAAAGTTCTAATTACTGACAAGATGCTGCAGATGCTTCGGAATTCATACAGCGTCTTCAGAGAGGAACTGCAGAAAAAGAAGGCAGAAAGACGAGTGGAGTCAGGTGTTCAGAAGAACAAGAAAAGAGTGGCTGCTCTTGTCAAAAAACTGGAAGAAAAGAAGCGAAGGCTGCTTAGTGACTCGCTCACGGAAGCTAGTCTCCTGCAAGAAAAAATAGATGCTCTTAAGAAGTAACAGATGAGTGCTTCAAGAACTCTTGTGCAGTGGCTGACACAAACAGCAGAAGCCGATATGTGTTTGCATAGACTTTGTGCAATAATACTCTAGTCAGCAACTACAATTTCCGGTGAATTATTTATGTTTGCGCTCTAAACAAAACAATGGTTTGCCGTCTGCACTAATGATCTTACATGTATTGCCCCCTATGCAGAGGTCAGGGAATTTCACTTGAAATTGTCAGGGAAAACCTGGAAAAGTCAGGGAATCTTAAAATAATAATTTGCTAGACACCCTGTCAGTAATTTCGTCGTGTAGGAAACAAATAGTATTGGCGGGTAACTTGAATTCTCACCATACATTGTGGGGTTTAAGAATAGATATGAGTGGGAAGGATTTGTGGTATCTGGTTTCACAGTATAACCTAACTTGCATTAATACATGAACACCCACTTTTGCTAGTAGTCGGTATCACTCAACGATTGACCTTACTTTGTACAGTCCTAACCTCTGATAATTGATTGATATCTGGGGTTTAACGTCCCAAAACCACTATATGATTATGAGAGACGCCGTAGTGGAGGGCTCCGGAAATTTAGACCACCTGGGGTTCTTTAACGTGCACCCAAATCTGAGCACACGGGCCTACAACATTTCCGCCTCCATCGGAAATGCAGCCGCCGCAGCCGGGATTTGAACCCGCGCCCTGCGGGTCAGCAGCCGAGTACCTTAGCCACTAGACCACCGCGGCGGGGCGTACAGTCCTAACCTCACTATCTCTACATGGTCTACCCTGAGCTTGGGTACAAGTAGTGACCACTTGCCTATATATTTTGAGACTATATGACCGGTGACCACTGTAACCAGTTACTCAATAACTCACACAAATTTTAGTAACTTTGAAAAATCACTACGGCCCGCCAGGTCAAACCGAATAGTTGAAAGTAAAGAGCAAACTACCATGAATTTAAGTAACGTGATAAAAGAATCGTTAAATAAATCAAAATTTAATGTAAACCTAAAGGGATCTAACAAAGGTCCTTCTGATTCTTCGTGGAATTCAGTTTTTGCACGCGATTACAGGCTAAGAAGAGCTGTGTGACGTAAACCAATGCCCTAGAAATTAGACAGATTATGAATGTGCGGCCACCATTTTTAAGAGAATGGTTGCCGCTGCGAAAGACAGCTATGATAGTCAGCGTTTTGAGTTTCTGTCAAAACCTAGCAACAGGAAATCCCTCTTTTTTTTCCTCAGAACCAAAAAACTCATACCTTCATCCAACAACATTGAATCAGTGGTTTCTACTCCAAGTGAATTGTCTTGTTTTCTCGAAGGTATTGCAAAAGGACTTGAAAGTCGCTTTACATCTGTCTTCTCACCCCACAAGTGGTCTCCCGAGAAAAGTGACGGTTTTGAGGAGATCACTGCTTCAGAGTTGGAACAAGTAGTGAGAAACTTGCCCAAAACTGCGCCAAGCCCTGATGGCATAACTACTTCGACAATAAAAATCATTTATAAAATTCTACCCCATGACCTCCTGACATTGGTTAACCACTCTATCAGAAACTCATTGATTCCACCTGAGTAGAGAATTGCTAAGAAAATTCCTTTATTAAAAAAATAAGGTGCTGGGTTTATGTTAGATAACATCAGGCCTATAGCACTTATATCTAGTCTGGCAAAGCTAATTGAAAGGACCTTACACATTAGGATAGATAATAGATTGAATCAAAGCATGGTCTTAAGCCCATGCCGAATTGGCTTCAGGCATGGTTGCTCCATTAGGTGTGCCCATGTCGATTCAGAAAGTAAAATACAGCTTGCCCATTATAAAAAACAATATGCCGCCTTAGTAACTCTAGACATCACAAAAGCTTATGACAGCATGGAACATTCAAAACTAATAAATTCACTTAAAAACGCAGGTCTACCAAAATACTTTGTGGTATGGGTACATTATTTTTTAAACGACAGAGAATTTTACTGTTCTCAATCTGGTTTGTCGTCTTTGAGGCACAAACAAACTAGAGGTCTCCCACAAGGATCAGTGTTATCGCCACTATTATTTATTATTTTACTATGCACTATTCCTATACAGAAGGACGTGCAAGTGCATGTGTATGCCGATGATATCGCGTTTTTTACTACAGCTGGAGGTATTCATCCAATTTATCGAAGTTTGCAGACGTATATGAACGCTCCAGAAACGTGGTTAGAAACTTATCACTGAATGTCAAAAAAAGTGAAAAAGTGCGATGGTAGTTTTTCCTCTGAGTGTTCCGGTACATATCACTTTGCATTACTGGCAAGACCTTATCCCTCAGGTAAAATCTGTTAGGTATTTAGAGATCACTTTTTCACTGAAAAACTTCATTGGAGTCCACATATAGAAAATATGGCTGCCAAAGGAACACGTTCGCTGGGGATGTTTCGTAGACTCAGCAACAAACGTTCAGGTTTACGCCGTGATGTTCTCGTCATGAATTACTGCATGTATATTCGCCCAATATTCGAGTTCGGCTGCGTCTTGTTTTCTGGTGCACTTGATTTGATTGATTTGTGGGGTTTAACGTCCCAAAACCACCATATGATTATGAGAGACGCCGTAGTGGAGGGCTCCAGAAATTTCGACCACCTGGGGTTCTTTAACGTGCGCCCAAATCTGAGCACACGGGCCTACAACATTTCCGCCTCCATCGGAAATGCAGCCGCCGCAGCCGGGAATCGAACCCGCGACCTGCGGGTCAGCAGCCGAGTACCTTAGCCACTAGACCACCGCCCTGATGCACTTGCTTACAAACTACGACAACTGGTTCTTTCAGAATGCAAATCAATACGATCATGTCTTGCACTTCCAAAAATTGTATCAAATACTATTTTATACAAAGAAGCATGTCTGTCTTCTCTTCGTACCCGGTTTAACATCCTAACCGTGCGTACATTTCTAAAGATCTATGCATCGCCATTGAGATCAAAATATATTTTTCTTAATCATCCGCAGGAAATGTTTTACCATCATTGGCCAAGATTATGGTATCCCTAAGTAATTTTCACACAGACACAATTTGAAACATTACAAGTGTAGCTACGTGAAGTACTAATTATAGGCAGATCTGTACAAAGAGGTCGAATAGATATTGACAACATATTACCTAAGAATCGCAACCACTTACCTAGTAGATACTTAGATTGCAGTTTGGATGACCATTTATCTAGATTAGAAACGTCTGCATTGATAGCAACTGACGCTTCAGTAGGGGTGGGAATTGCATTGTTATCTTTGGATTGGTTTTTTTTTTAATTTGCTTACCTGACTTTACTCCTACTTATCATGCAGAATTACTTGCCATTATATTAGCTCTACAGAAAGTACCCCTATCATTATCAGAAGCCGTCACTCTGACAGACAGCCTATCTGCCTGTTTCTCATTATCTGCATCAAATTTTTCAATTTCTTTAGAAATATTTTAATCTTTCATTCTAAGACATATAAGTATTATTCGCTTGGTGTGGGTACCAGGGCACAAAAGTATACCTCTAAATGAGCAAGCAGATGCACTCGCACTTTTATCATGTAATAGTCCGATAATGTCTATTTCGCCGACGTTGGCGTTTGTAACTGCGGCGCGTTTCGAAAAATTTGTCATATTGGACAACTTTGCTAAGTTTGCATTGTCAGTTTCTGAGTTCCTTCACCTCAATTATTGTTGGAAGAATCGATAGTGTTCCTCCAGAAGGACCGACATTGCAGTTACCAAAATATGATGCCGAGTCCCCCCACTGAATTTTTACATATACTGGTACAGTCACTTTTATGCCTCCATTGCGATAAGTGTGAATCTCTTGATCATTTCTGTTTAACAAGCAGATTATTCACCAATCAGAGAAAAAGACTTCTAGACGAACCGCTTTGAAGGTTGATATTAAATTTATCCCTTCCGGTTCTTCTTTCCTGTGAGGCTACCGTGCTGGGTTTAGCCACAGGAGCGTATGCGAGGCAGTTTGCCATATCCTTCAAGAGACAAGAAGAATTGAATGCTAAGTTCATCAATACAAAAAATAAAAAGTTATCAAAATCAAGCACATTCATCAAAACTTTAACATTTCGAAATTATGAACATTTCTTTTTAAATAGGAAGACACCGTTCGTTTCATGGTCGATCTCCCATGGTGGGTTGCGCTAGGATAAAAGGGACAAACAAACAAAGATTTTTGATGTATTTCATTATATCTTGGTTCGACAATAAAGCGCTGCACCACATTTGCGTCGCCTAAACAGTGAGTAAAAAAAGAATTATAAGTTTTAAAAGTATTGCGCGGCTGTTGATCCGCACCGACTTGCCAGTGTCCTATCGCAGCACGTCAAAGCGAAACAAGGAAACTATAGGTGCACATATACTACACAAACGATTATTCTTGCTTGTTCTGCGGCTTTACGCCGTGATCATTAGGCGCTGGTACTCTAGTGAGTCGACGAGCGCGCAATGCTTTTAATCCTTTGACCAGGTTGCATTATGCTGACTAAGTCGAGAGGAGGCCAGCTGCACTATGTAATAATGAATAGAGTGCGCACTTTCAACCATGAAAGTAACTATTCATTGTGTGGCTTCCAGGCTGCTAGAGAAAAAAATAGAGAACCAGGCATCTGCCAGAAAGCAGAATTTTGAGTTCATCCTGAAGATGCACGAGGGGGAAGCACACCACAAACATTCCAAAGTTCGTGTGTTTCATCTGATAACTCCAGATGCTTCTTACACTGTTACTACTCGATGGCTAACATTAGGTTTTCTTTTTATCTTGCAAAACTGTGTATAGCCAGTGTATATAACTATACACAGTTATAGTGTATATAACTGTGTATAGCAAAACCGTGTATAGAGTGGGCAAGCGGGCAGCGCCGACATCATGTCTCACGCATCCCGCTTCTGCATTTCGCAGGCTTTGGTTACGCTGCTACTGCTGCCGTTTTCACCGACGATACTCACTGCAACGGACAATCCAGTCCCGCTGCCACCGCTGAGCCAACCTTCGGACGACCGCAATCAAGAACATGGCTTTTTCTTCGCTTGGCCTGACATGGTGCGCCGGGATTCCTGCGCAGCACCATCCTCGGTGACGTCGCCAGTTCCAGTGGCCTACTTAAACAGTTGCTGGCACGACTACCACTTCAGTGGGCAAGCGGGCAGCGCCGACATCATGTCTCACGCATCCCGCTTCTGCATTTCGCAGGTGTGTAAACGGTTTTCGCTACATGCTAAGCGAAGTGATAACCGCTATTTATTGCTGCTTCCTTGCCCACACGTATTATGTGAAACGTTTTCTGAACGCTTTTCTATGATCCTTATTTTGCTGTGTTCTGGTGACGTCGAGACAAATCCCGGGCGGCGTAATACCCGTTCCCAGGCCCTTATTGACCTAGAGGACTTACCCGATGATCCTACACAGCATACAGATATTCTTTTCCGCCTTCTCAAGGAGGTTCATGCCCAGCAGATGGAATCGGCAAAGAACCACGCGGAGCTAATAGCCGACATAAAATTCATAAAAACTGGGCAGAAAAGCATTGAAACAAAAGTTGGTGCTATTCAGAAGAGGTTAGACGCCGTAGAAGAAAAAATGAAAACATCTGATCGCATGGATGAAGATATCGTGCACCTTGAGAGTTCCGTCGAAACATTAACATCTCAACAAGATACCCTGCAATCACGCGTTGATGATGTGGAGGACAGGTCGCGACGCAATATCATCATTCTACGAGGTATACCGGACGACCGCGAAACGTGGGAGGAAACCGAGGTGCACGTAAGGGAAGTCTTGCGTGACGTTTTAGACCCGTTACCCGAGACTGCAATTGAGCGTGCGCATCGCTTGGGGCAATATCATCCAGGTAAATGTCGCCCAATTATTGTGCGATTCTCGAACTTTAAGACTAAAAACAAACTACTCTCCGTGCGCAAAAAACTGACGGAAAAAGACGTCTAAGTAAGCGAGGACTTTTCGCCTACCACGCGTCACGCAAGAAAGAAATTGTACGAATTTGCCAAGACTCACACAGACGATTTCCAGATTCGGTACAACAAGCTCGTAATGAACAAAAAACACTATATCTACAATTCTGTAACTGATACCGTGAGTGCAACCGCTACCCCTGTAGCGCCGGTAAAACACCAAGGGAGTGCTGCGCATTCGTCTAGCGCATAGGGGGGTGTGAGGGGCGGTGGTCGCCACATTCCTTGCGTATCAGTTTTCTTCACCAACATTCGCAGTGTGATTAACAAACGCGATTCCTTAGGTTCTGCCATAGATACGACTTGCGCCGATGTTGTCGTATTAACGGAAACTTGGCTACACTCGCAGGTACAAAACAACGAAATTTTTCAAACCACTCGTAACTTCACAATTTATCGCTGCGGCAGAAATAACCGTCAAGGGGGCGGTGTCCTTTTGGCAATTTCGGAAGACCTCAAATCCCACTGTATTCGTATCCCAAGCAACTTAGAAATTTTATGGGCCATCATTGAACTTGGTTATCAGAAAATAATCGTGGGCGTTTGCTATCGTCCCCCTGATCACACTTCCGACTTCATAAATGACCTTCATGACATAACACATACAGTTTCTTCTCGTTATCCTAGCCTGCCTTTATTTTTATTGGGTGATTTCAACGTTCCTAATATTAATTGGGCTACCGAGCCACCTACCATACTTCCACTATCAACATTAGCCAAAGAATTCGTCGACCTGTGCTCTGTATTTTCTTTCTCTCAAGTAGTTCATGAACCGACAAGAACAACATTTTCAACCGCCAATACCCTTGACCTCGTACTAACAACCAGTCCTGACGTTGTTTCGAACATTACCTACGCACCGGGCCTAAGTGATCATTCTTTATTGTGGTTCAACATTAAGCTCCCGCGTCCGAAGCCGCTTAAGAGCACCAAAATAATTCGCGATTATAATAAAGCAAATTTTGAAGGCATTAAAAATGACCTGTGCAATTTTCTTGACACTTTTCTGGAGGGTTTCGATGAACGCACCGTCCAAACTAATTGGAATCTGTTTATACGTAAGGTAGATGAACTGACCAATAAATGCATCCCCGTCCGCTCTATCACTACAAACTTACACGCCCCCTGGTTTATTAACCACATTAAACGGCTATCCAACAAAAAGAAGCGTCTATACAAATTAGCAAAGCATTCTAACAACGCTGCCCGATGGAATGCCTACAAATTAGCGTCTGCTGAGTACATCAGAGTCATTCAATCTGCTAAAGACACATTTATCAATACCACTCTTCCATCCATGCTATCCAACGATCCTAAAAAGTTTTGGCGCGTCATAAACCCAAGTAGTGAACAAACGATAACCCTTATCAATGGCTCTGGAGATGCTGTAGCCCCTGAGCATCTCTCAACATCTCTTTCACTGGCAATTTCTGTCGCACTATTAATGTTCCTCTGCCACCTAAGATATGCTATAACTACCCAATCATGTTCCCAATTATGATAGATTCTGTTGGTGTAGAAAACATAATTAAGTCCCTCAAACTTTCATCCGCCCCGGGCTGCGACCTGATTACCACCAAGTTCCTTAAAGGTACCTGTGCCTACTCATCAATTATTCTTACTAAAATTTTTCAACAGTCTCTTCACGAAGGCGTATTACCAATCGAATGGAATATTGGCAAAATTGTGCCATTTCACAAGTCCGGTGACAAGCATTCCCCATTAAACTATAGACCCATCTAACTTACTAGCATTCCATGCAAAATACTGGAGCACATTTTGTACTCTAACCTTGCAACCTTCCTTGAGTCTAACTTGTTTTTTACGCGTCACCAACATGGCTTTAGAAAAACATTCTCGTGCGAAACCCAGCTTGTAGCCTTTACACACAAATTAAACGTTATTCTCGACCAAACTAGCTCTGCCGACTGCATATTCATAGATTTCTCCAAAGCTTTTGATAAAGTCTGTCACAACTTGCTGTTGCACAAATTAAATGAACTTAATATAGATCCCAGGCTTCTAACATGGCTCGAATGTTTTCTAAAAAATCGTTCTCAATTTGTTTCAGTTAATAATGTAAGCTCTGAAACAAGTGCCGTTCATTCCGGTGTCCCACAAGGCTCCGTACTAGGCCCACTGCTCTTCCTTATATACATTAATGATTTACCGCCCTGCATTACCTCCAATATTCATTTATTTGCGGATGACTGCGTAATCTTCCGAGAGATAACTTGTGATGGCGATATTACCTCTCTTCAACATGATCTTAACTCCATTTCTCTTTGGTGTAAAACATGGCTCCTGAAATTAAACAATAAGAAATGCCAATTTTTACGTGTTTCGAGAGCGAACCATCAACTTCCAAACTATTACCTTGATAACACCCCTCTTCAATCCGTGACAAACTATAAATACCTAGGGGTGCATATAACAACTGATGTGACCTTGACTGTTCACTGTAATTACGTCATTAAAATGCTAACCGAATGTTAGGTTACCTCCGCCGCAACTTTTCAATGGCCCCTTCATTCTTGAAATTTCTTCTTTACACTATTCTAATACGACCTAAACTTGAATATTCCACTGCAGTATGGGATCCTAGTCATGCCAACCTAATACATTGTCTTCAAATGGTACAGAATAACTCAATTCGTTTTCTACTTTCTAATTACTACAACAGGACAGCTAGCATAACAGCCATGAAATCTAGCCTCAACTTACCTTCACTTTCATCCCGTCGTAAAATGTTTCGTCTCCACTTGTTTCACAAGCTGTTTCATCACACATCGCTGCGGGACGGTCTTATCTTGCCTCCTAGTTATATCTCACCCCGGCTGGATCATTCCCATAAGGTCGGGTTGCCTTCTTGCAGGACTCGCGCCTTTTCTCAGTCTTTCATACCTCGCACCTCTGAGGACTGGAACCAGCTTCCCGCATCAGCGGCAACCATTGTAAATCACCTTCATTTCAAAAGTGTCTTAGCTAGTTATGTGTAATTACAGCCAACAAAGTATTGTATTACCCGATGCTGTGTTGTTCCTGTACAGTATTTATTTTCTTGTCGTTTTTTCTGTCTTGATGTAATTCTCATCATTCCCGCGTTTTTGTTTGCTATAAAGCCTGTTAGCTAACCTGTATAATTAAGATCTTCTGCTCGATGTAAGATTCGCCGCTGCATTTGTAAAAATTTTTGTATTTTCTTTCGCAACCACTCCCCTCTGTAATGCCGTTTGGCCCTGAGGGTATTGCAAATAAATAAATAAATAAATAAATAGCCGAAAGAGCGGCGTTCATTGAGTACATCTGAATTAGATGAATCTACGATAGCAAGTGGTGAGCTACGACAAGTGACAAAAGAGCTTCGCATCTGGAAGAACAGGTGGAAGGAGCTCCGAGACGAGTCTTTGAAGGACCAAGTCCGTTCTCAGCAGGAGGTGCTGAAATAAAAAAATTTTTAATGTAAGCAAAACTTTTGCACGTTTGTGTCTAGAGCTATTACATATTGTTACTATGATATTATACCCAGAATGTTTTAAATATAGCAAATAACAAATGAACTGTGAAATCTATTGCATCATTCCGTACTAGGCAGCGACAGCGGGATGCAGCGCCAGCGGGATGGTCACGTACTGAAGTGAATTCTGTCTTTCGTGCAGATACCGTATCGTGCCCTTCCAGCGCGATTACCGGCACGTGTAGGGCATTCTGCCGCCGTGAGGAGGAGCTACCATAGGCCTTGACTGATCAAATTCATCATTTGTGCCGATCTGTCAACCCGTTGAGGGCAGCCTGACGACACCGGAAGGAGCTTCCTGCGGCCCTACTGTGTGACGCTCCTGCTCTGAATTGCCACTTATAAAGCTACCGTCTCCACCAAGGCTCCATTGCAGCAGCGACAGCGGGAGGGTCACCTACTGAAGTGAATTCTGTCTTTCGTACAGGTTAGTAGTTAAGTATTCTAAGGTAACCCTTCTGTTCAATTCGCTGTTGCTGCTGCTACCGAAGTACTGTAGTTTTTTTTTCTTTTGCAATTTATGGTGTGACTGAAACTTGCTAAGCGATGCCGACGTGTGCCGAACTTGCGAAGCGCATTGATGCAATAGAAGCGAACTTTAACAATGAGACTGACCGTCTGGCTCATGATGTCTTCGGTAAAGTCTTGTTGAGAATGCAATCTTCAGGAATTGATGTTAAGGAGCTCAAAAGCGAAATTGACAATTTAAAACAGAGCATGGAAATCCTGAATGGCGTTGTTGAGACACTGCGCTCAGAAAAAGAGGTACTCGCTGCCGATAATAAAAGACTGTTGAACGAAAACAACTTGCTCTCAAAAAAGGTTCAAGAACTTGAACAGTACTCCAGAATCAACAATGTAGAAATCAAGGGCATTCCCTGCACGCAAGGGGAAGACTGTGTAGCGATTTTGCAAAACGTTGGCGATGCTGTAGGTTGCCCCCTTGTGCCCTCTGACCTTGACATTGTGCACCGTGTCCCGACGAAGGTTAAGGAAAAAAAGAATGTTGTTGCTAGGTTTTGCTCGCGTTCGAAGAAGAATGAATTCATTTCTAAGGCACGTAAAGCTAAGTTGTGTCTTGGGGATCTTGGTATCTCTTCTGCAATCAACAGCCCTGTGTACGTAAATGATCACCTAACGCCATCAAATAAATCGTTATTCACCAAGGCTCTAACTCTAAAGAAAGGCAATAACTGAAAATTCTTATGGACAGAGAATTCTGCAATTAAGGCAAGGAAAACTACCGACAGTCAGGTTTACCGCATTGCTAAGGAATCTGATCTCTCTTTTATAATCTAGATATCGCTGTTTTTTTTTACGCATACGCTGTTGTTTTTTTTCACCATCGCTGTATCTGATTCACCATGTCAGTTTACCTAAACACTTCGGAGGTGGATCATTTTCTTTTTAACAGCTCATGTTCGCTTATTCATTTCCATGCTCGTAGTATGCGGAAACATTACGACGACATTCAAAATCTTCTCTCTACAATCACAAAGCCCTTTCCTATCATTTGTATCACCGAAACTTGGCTTTCAGACGCTGATAAAAATCTTTTCAGCTTCCCCAACTACTCATCTGAATACGCACACAGACCATCAAGCAATCATGGTGGAGCAGCCATATGTATTATCAAACCTGGCGTTCAAACGACGGCATGACCTTGCACTAAATTTACCTAACTGTGAAGCTGTATGGGTAGAATTTGATTATTTGTTGCTTAACATCGACAACAAAAATTTTATTTTGGGTTGTATTTATCGTTCGCCCTCTACCTCCATTACCGATTTTTGCGATGCTTTAGACAATGTGCTTGAATCAATATCGTCAGAAAATAAAAATGTAGTTATCGTTGGTGACATGAATATCAACCTGCTTGATACCGCGTCCGCTAACTTCACGACATATTCTAGCTGCTATCACAGTTATGGTTTTGAATGCCTAATTACTCAAGCTGCACCTCTTTCTCGTGACGGCGGATGCTCACTAATCGATCATGCGCTATCAAACCTTCTGGTCGCTCCTGAAGCAGGCATTCTTACCAGTGATATCACTGACCATTATCCCATTATTCTTAAAACTATTTCAACTCCTATTTGTCGTTCCGCATGCTTTCATTAACTTGTTTTGGATAAGGAAGCACTTATCGAGAACATTACGAAATCAGACTGGCTTGCTGTAAGGGAAGGCAAGGACCCTCAAGAAGCATTCTCGCGCTTTTTTTCTTTACTTTTACATTACTTCCATTCCCATTCGCATAGGAAAAAATAGACCATTGCGTCACCTCAAAACCCATGGCTAACTGATAAATTACTTAAAGCAATGCGCAGACGCGAGAATCTTTACAAAAAAACCAAGAAATAGCCTTTCAATGTTAAGCTAAGAGCAAGGTACAAGAAATACTGTAACAATCTCTGTGCGTACTTAAAAAGAGCAAAAAGAAAATACCTCGAACAGAAAATATTTTAATGTGGAAGTAACTCCGATAAAAAATGTAAATTAGTAAATTCCTTTCTAAATAGAAACGGCGACCGAGGAAGCATTACTTCAATAATTCATAAAGGCATTGTGCACTCAAATCCACGTGACATTGCTGATACATTCAGTGACTTCTTTTTTTCGAACAATCTGCCATCGGACCAAGTTTTAGATTACGAAATCACTCGCTTACCCCAGTCCTTCTATTTGTTCCCCACTTCTGCCGATGAAGTAACCGCGGTATTTCGGAATCTAAAAACCACTAGCGCTGGTCTAGACGACATCAGTCCATCACACATAAAGCTGATTGCTCTATCTATATCTGACATTCTTGCACATGTCATTAATCTAATATTTAAAAAGGGGACTTTTCCTCGCGAACTTAAGCGTGCTAGAGTTATCCCAGTATTTAAAAAAGGAGACCGATCATTGGTAACGAACTACCGGCCTATATGTGTGCTCCCGTTCCTCAGCAAAGTAATTGAGAAATTATTTGAAAAGCGCCTAATTACCTTCGAAAGTTTAGCATTCTTACTGATTTTCAGTTTGGTTTTCGAACAGGATATTCTACTTATCTCGCTTTATTATATCTTACTGAATTTCTAAAGCAGGCGATTGACGATGGCAGTTTAGCTGGATCTGTTTTTGTTGACCTAACAAAAGCCTTTGATACTATTAACCATCAGATACTCTTCATAAAACTGGAAGCAATCGGAATATGTGGTCCTGCTCTGTTATTTATTCGCAGTTATCTCCCTAATCGAAACCAAACGGTCAGTATTTCCGGTACCTACTCCAAACAAACAACAACGAACATAGCAGTACCACAAGGGTCCATTCTGGGCCCACTTTTGTTTTTAATCTATATAAATGATCTATCTAATTTTATCATACACTGTAAATATTTGCTCTACGCTGATGATACGACGATTTTTAGTTCCGATAATAGCATAGACTGTTTAATAAATAAGCTGAGCACAGATCTTCGCAATATACTACACTGGTGTAAGCTAAACAAATTGCAGTTCAATCCTCAAAAAACCCAATTCATTCTCTTTTCATCACATCAGCGGTCGCTAGTAACGGATCCCTCAATTAGTATCCCAAATCATTCGATCCACGCAAGTAATGATTGTGTTTACTTGGGCGTCAAACTAGATAGAAACTTAAAATTCCACTCTCATATTTTAGATGTCAAGAAAAAGCTGTCTTATGGTATACGCATCCTCATTCGGTCTCGCCCTTTTTTTTCACGTTCCATTGTCTTGTCACTATACTACGCATTTATTCATTCTCACATCAACTACTGTATA
This sequence comes from Rhipicephalus microplus, assembly GCF_013339725.1. Taxonomy (NCBI): domain Eukaryota; kingdom Metazoa; phylum Arthropoda; class Arachnida; order Ixodida; family Ixodidae; genus Rhipicephalus; species Rhipicephalus microplus. The sequence goes on along the minus strand of NC_051165.1, from coordinate 43,512,419 downwards.
ACTACCTGGGGCACTACCTACAACACTCACCTCGCACCGTTACAGACTGTTCAAAACAAAGCAATTAAAATAGTCACTTCTAGTTCACATTACACCGATTCAAAACAACTATTCTCCAGCTACAACATCCTTACAGTGCGCGATATGGTTAAGTATAATCTAGTCATATGTTTATCCAAGCATATCAATGAGCTATTTCCCATTTCCATCATCCCATCCTCCTCACTTCTCAATACCAACAACACTAGATTTGCTTACCACAAAAACTTCATCTTACCGAAAGCCCGGACTAACTATGGCAAACAAACCGCTCATTTTAGCTCACTTTCCATATGGAATTCACTTCCATCCATCTTAAAAGTAATGAATCCACACTCGTTTGTAAAAGAATTAAAAAAGCTCTTTGTCAACCAATACAACACGTAGCACTTCATTCTCATAGCCCCTAAAGCATGCTCTCACACATGTATGTATGTGTGTATATATATGTGTATATATATATATGTGTATATGTATGTGTGTATATATGTATGTGTGTATATATGTGTGTATATATTTATATATTTTTTTTCTTTTTTCTCTTTACATCTCGTGTTTACATGGTTTCCTTATATTATGAAATGTGCTTGATCACCCATATCATTATGATTATTGGAATTTTTCCCTTCCTGTCGAAGCTGTTTTATTTGTTTTTATGTTCATCATGCACAGGAGGTCCCAATTCAGTCTCCGACTACGGGACCTCCTTCTGTATACTGTCTGTAATGACTTTACTTCATAGTAACAATAAAATTTGATTCTGATTCTGATTCTTTGGGTGGCATTTTAACCCTAGTAAACTTACTTTAACAATAGAGCAAAGGCAAGACAAAGTTCAAAACATGGACTACAAAGCAGCATGTATGCATTTCATATTCCTGCATTTGGATTACTCGAATTCAAGTGGATAACACTAGTTGTATAGTAAAGTATTCTAAATGTGCTGTGGCACTATAGCACATAAAGACAAATTCTTTGTGCATTTGAATGAGTAACATAAGAATTACGGACATATGCTGATATATATAAAAGGTATGTGACTGGCTGGGCTTGTTTTGAAGTCATAATGTCCTTAAGCATTCGATGCAGACAACACATCACAGGAACACTGGCAACCTACTAGTGAGAAAGTGGCCACCACTGCAGGCCAGATGCCTGCTAGAAATGATAATTTGCAGGCTGCAACCAGCTTAGCGAATATCCGATATGGTTTTTATTCTTTTGTTGATATCAATCTACAGAAAACTCTGGGCTGCTACCTTATCTACTCGAGTACAGCTCAACCACGGGTGAGGTGACACTGTTGCATGTTCTTCATTATTGTGCCAGACACACCTCATGCTGATTCTGTTAATGTTAATGCTGTTATTTTCAGGGTGGAGGGATATGGTACTGCAGTTTCGGTTCCGGTTTTGGAACCGGTTGGTTGGCCTCTAGGGGGCATTGTAGATATGTGTATATAGTGATGCTTGTGTATATAAAAAGAGTTCCTGCTTGGCTGCCGGCTGCTTCGTACTTCTTGTTGGCCGACGCTTCAGTGCCGTACCCCGCGTTCTCCGTCACTCTGTGGAACGCATCCGCCGCACAATACTACACCTATATTTACAGCCACCCCATCCATTCTTAGTGCCACTTCAAGTACCTCTACAGCAGGTGAGTACACAGTTATCCCAATTGTTGATGGATGGATAGAAGGGCAAACTTTATAATCTGGTCTATCGGGACGCACTCCAACACGTCACGGGCCGCTACCACGTGGGAGCAGAAAGATCAAGCCTCTCTGCTGCGTTGTGGGCCCGTTAGACTGCCCACAGTTGCTGTTCTTGATAAAAATTCATTATTCCAGTTATATTTACCCTGTGTATCTGTAGCAAAGGGCCGTTGACTGCTGAGCCCCAGAACACTGGCTCAAATCCAGCCACTGCGACCGTGTTTTAAGCTAGACAAGGCATTAGTTGCATGTTGACTGTGTTGTGTTAGTGCACTCTAAAGAACCCTAGGTAGTCCAAGTTAGTCCAAAATCTTCCACAGCAATGTCCATCAGAGCCCATTATGTTTTAGAATGTTAAACCTCTTGTGACACATAGCTTTAGCCTATGCAAGGAAACATAGTAGTGTGGTGGTCCTTTAATAAATGGCCCTTTTGCCAATACTTCGCTTGTTATTTTATATGACCTAAGCATGTTTTTTTATATGGCTCTACCCAGTGACAACTAGGATTCAACAGGTCCTAGCTTAACTAGTTTGAAAATTCCCAGTTTAAACTGCTTCCAGTTGCTAACTGGGATTCAACTGGTCCCAGGTTAAGGGGTTTAACAATTCCCGTTGCTAACTGAAATTCGCTGCAACTGGGAATTGTTCCTTAAATCAGTCAGCCTGGGACCAGTTGAATCCTAGTTAAAAATTTTCACCTGGGAAGTTGAGGAACAGTCTCGTCCACCTCAAACCACGCACTCCGGAAGAAGAATCAAGCCTCTGGCCCGCTATCTCAGCTTAAAAACTTCGGAACTGAACTTAAAAAAGACAGCCTATTTAACATGTATACGACCAACACTGGAATACGTTTGTGCCGTGTGGGATCCTTCGCAAGCCACATTGATTGCTAAATTTAAAATAATCAAAACGGGGCGGCCAGGTTCGTCTTGGGACGGTACAAGAGAGGCGAGAGCTGCAATCACATGAAAAATGAGCTTGGGTGGGAACTGCTTTTCTCGCGTAGGCAAAAGCTGTGACCTAAGTTCTTTTTTCAGATATATAATAAAAAACAAGAATTAATAAAGAAAAATACTTTAAGGAACCTCATTACAGTTCATCCAGAACTGACCATGTTTTTAAAATAAGAGACTTAGCACCAGGAGGAACCTGTTCGCGAATTCATTTTTTGTTAGAACTGTTGATGATATATAGTGTTTTTGGCGCAAGGGCCATTTGATGGCCAAAGAGCGCCAGTTCATGGGACAAGGAATGTGGACAATGCTTGTGATTAGCGGCTGTATGAGGGCCATAAAATTCCTCGCAGTAAGGCGGGTAAAAACATACAAGTAATAAAATCATGACCATGCCGTGAAAGGTGTGTGTGGTGTGAATAGATGACAAAAGTTGGTGATAATAAAAAACGATGGTGGATATGTACGGCATTAGCACAAGTGCCTCACTCTTTCATACCCTTGCGTCCAAGGGCCGTGAGGCAAGTGGTTTCCTGTGTAGCCACCGCAGCAAAAACCTCTCTGCAGAGGATGCACTACGGAATGCCCAGGTATATGATATGAAAATTATGAATTTCTTCTAAAAACGCTAACAATGATTTATTACTAAAAAGCGGTTCCCTGCCAACAAACATTGCAGGGTGTAGAGGTATATGTTGTCGGTAGGATAATGGAAAGTGTTGTCTTCTTAGAGTGTCTAACTGTTTACATTGAATTAAAACGTGAAGAACTGTTAATGCCTCACCACATTTATCACACAATGGTGGATCACCACCGGACAAAAGATGTGTGTGTGTTGTGTATGTGTGTCCTATCCTGAGTCTTGTTAGTGTTACCTCTGTTAGACGTGATTTTGATACTGGTGGCCAATGGCCAAGGTGTGGCTTGATAACGTGTAGTTTGTTTTGTGTGTGTTTATCCCACTTGCTCTGCCAGTAGTCCCTGAGGTTTCGTTTGAGAGACGCCTTAAGATCAAGGGCCGGGATTGATATGGATGTAATGACGGTGCTCTCATGGACGGATGCAGCGAGCTGATCCGCCCTCACGTTGCCTTAGATCGCACGGTGCCCTGGCACCCAGCACACTACAACATGCTGTTTGAGTGTGTAGAGTGTGCACAAAATGGAGTAAAGTGAGACAAGGACCGGGTTTTTTTTTTGTTTTTTAGGACTGTGCAGAGCCGTTACCACACTGAGGGAGTCTGTATAAATTACTGCTTTTTGTATTTGTAATTGTTTGATGTGTTTAGCTGCCACAAGTATCACGTAAGCTTCCGCTGTGAAGATACTTGTGCGTGGATGTAGAGGGTAAGCATCCGAAAAGGATGGGCCGACAGCAGCGTAGGACACAGAGGAGTTAGTCTTGGAGGCATCTGTGAAGAACTCAGGACGTGTGTATTTGTGTTGAAGTTCCAAAAAGTATGTTCAGATATGGGCAATAGGTGCATGTTTTGTAACTTCTAGGAAAGACACATCGCAGTCTATAGTCATCGCAGTCTATAGTGCCACGGTGGCGGGTATGCTACAGGAGCCATTAAACTGTGTTCAAGTGACACTGCAGTTTCTTCAGCTAGACACTTCAGGCGAACTGAGAAGGGCTGCCTCATCGAAGGCCTGTTTTGAAACAGAGTTGAGCTCGACAAATCATTAATGGTAGAGTATGAGGGGTGCTTCTTGTCTGCTTTCACCTTAAGGAAATAAACAAAGGACATGTAAGTTCTCTGCAGATGAAGCGACCACTCATTTGACTCAACATAAAGGCTTTCTACGGGGCTGGTGCGAAAGGCACCCGTAGAAAGGCGGATGCCCAAATGGTGCACGGGGTCCAGCATCTTCAAGGCACTTTGAGTAGCAGACTGACAGACAACGGACGCATAATCTAAGCGGGTGCGAATGAGGCTTCTATAGAGGTTCATGAGGCATTGTCTATCACTACCCCGCGTAGTACGTGACAACACTTTTATAACATTCATAGCTTTTAAACATTTTGTTCTTAAATACTTGATGTACGGTACGAAGGTCAACTTGTTGTCCAAGATTAAGCTTAAGAATTTATGCTCAGCTTTGACGGACAGACGTTGCCCGTTCAGTCGATTGTCAGGTTCCGAGTGCATGCCTCTTTTTCGAGAGAACAAGACACACGTGCTTTTTTGTGGGTTAAGTCGAAATCCGTTTTCATCTGCCCATTTGGAGACCTTATTTAAACCCAGCTGAACCTGCCGCTCACACATGGCCAAGTTGCATGACTTGAAGCCAAGCTGAACGTCGTCGACATATGTACAATAGAACATATTGCGGGGAATGGACAAGTGCAAAGAATTCATTTTGATAATAAGAAGTGTGCAACTAAGCACGCCACCTTGTGGTACGCCTGTTTCCTGGACAAATGTTTGGGAGAGCACACTGCCCAGACGGAGACGGAATGTCCGGTTTGACAGGTGACTTTCGATTATATGAAACATTCTTCCGCGCACACCAAAGTGGGACAGGTCTCTTAGAATTCCGTAACGCCATGTTGTATCATACGCCTTTTCGATATCGAGGAACACAGAGAGAAAATATTGTTTATGGACGAAGGCGTCTCTGATCTGTGCCTCGATACGAACAAGGTGGTCTGTGGTGGATCTACTTTCTCGAAACCCGCACTGAAATAGGTCGAGCAAATTGTTTGTTTCAAGGGTATGTACAAGTCGGCAGTTTATCATTTTTTCGAATACTTTGCACAAGCAGCTTGTAAGTGCAATAGGCCTATAACTTGAAGCTAAAGAAGGGTCCTTGCCCTCTTTCAAAATGGGAATAATAATAGCCTCTTTACAGGAGGTAGGGATAGTGCCAGAAAACCAGATAGCATTGTACAAACAAAGTAGGGTTTTTCGTGTTTCGGCTGGTAGGTTTGTTAACATTTCATACACCACACGGTCAGAACCTGGGGCAGAAGTACTGCAGGAGTTTAGGGATGATCGGAGCTCCGCTAGACTGAAAGCTTGGTTGTATGCCTCGTATCTAGTGGATTTGTGTTCGAGTTTCTGCTTTTCTATTCTTGTTCTGTATTTTTGGAAAGTGTCAGTATAGTGGGACGAGCTGGATACCCGTTCAAAATGTGCCCCGAGGAAGTTTGCCTGATCTTCCAAGGTATCACCTTGAGTGTTTACGAGTGGAAGTGTGTGTACTTGTTTCCCTGCTATCCTACCGACCATGTTCCAGACTTTGGCCTCCTGTGTGTATGAATTGATCCCTGACAAAAACTTCTACCAGCTTTCTCTTCTGGCCTGCCGGCGCGTTCTCCTAGCTTGAGACTTTATTTTCTTGAAGGTGTCAAGATTTTCGGCTGTCGTTGAGTTCCGAAGAAGCCTCCAAGCTCTGTTTTGCTGTTTGCGCGCGTTTCGGCATTCAGAGTTCCACCATGGCACACGCCGTTTTCCAGGGTGTCCATTTGTTTGTGGGATGCATTTTGTTGCAGAATCAATCAAAAACGCTGTGAAGAAGTTGACAGCAACATCAATGTTCAAAGTACATATGTCATTCCAACCTAGACGAGCGATGGTACAAAACTGTTCCCAGTCGGCTCTGTTTATGAGCCACTTGGGAACACGTGGTAGACACTCAGTTACTGTATTTGTGCTCAAAACTACGGGGAAGTGGTCACTTCCGTACAGATTACTGACGACTTTCCACTGGAGTAGAGGCACAAGGGATGGAGATACTATGCTTAGGTCTATGGAGGAGTAGGTGTTATTGGCGAGATTATAATAGGTTGGTTCTTTTCGATTTAGGAGACACGCGCTCGACGAGAGAAGGAACTGTTCGATCAGTCAACCTCGCGCGTCATACCGAGAGTCACCCCATAGCCTGCTATGCGCATTAAAGTCTCCAAGGAGAACATAAGGTTCCAGAAGTTCATCAATTAAAGAGTGTAAATCACGTTTTTGCAGCTGATAGCTAGGAGGAATGTAAATAGTGCAGATTGTGATCAATTTATCAAAAAGAACCGCTCGAACAGCCACTGCCTCAAGGGATGTTTGGAGTTGTAAGTGTGTGCATGCAATTCCTTGATTCACTATGATGGCAACACCTCCGGATGATGTCATGGCATCATCACGGTCCTTTCGAAAAATAACGTATTTACGAAGAAAATTTGTGTGTTTTGAATTAGGGTGTGTTTCTTGTACACACAGCACTTTTGGTGAGTGCTCGTGTAAGAGTTCTTGGATGTCGTCAAAGTTTCTGAGAAGGCCCCTGACGTTCCATTGTATAATTTGAGTGTTCATGGTGAATGTAAAATAATGCTGTGTGTACGAAAAGCGAGTGGCTGTTTAGACGGGGAGCTTGAGCTCACTTAACAGGGCTGTCACCAGGCCCTGTTATTTGCTTTTTCGTTTTCTTGGCCCGCGTCAAGGAGCCACGCCGCTCTTTCGGCACCAAGGGTGCCGACGTATCCATTGCCTCCTCGGAGGCACTGGATGCCCGCACGTGCGGGCTGTTAGTTCGGATTTTGGGCCTCGCCTGGTGAGGGGAGGCCTTGAGACCCGAAGACTCTGGAGTCTCCGGTCTTTGTTTGGGAGTAGGCGGTGTAGCCTGGGCTACAGCCGCCTTGGGGGCAGGTGCCACAACCGCCGGCTCGGTATGCGCGGGCCGAAGGGGTGGCGGGGGCTGGTGCAGCGGTGCCCCCTGACGCGCCGCATCAGCGTATGTAGGTCCATAGAATGGAGCGACTCTTCGCCGTGCTTCCTTAAACGTAATGTTCTCCTTCACCTTCCATGTAATTATTTCTTTTTCTTTTTTCCAGTATGTGCAGGAGCGTGAATATGTGGCATGGTTTCCTTCTCAGTTTACACAGTGTGGCGGTTGTTTGCAGTTCTCAGACACGTGGCCTAGGACTCCACATTGTGCACAAGTCTGGCGACCACGACAGGTTTTAGAGCCATGGCCATACCTCTGGCATTGGAAGCAACGACGAGGGTTTGGTATATACGGCCTGATAGATGTCTTTGTGTGCCCTGTTTGAATGGAATCTGGTAGTTTACTGGATGCAAACGTGAGTATCAAATGTTTCGTTGGTATTTCCTTATTATCTCTTCTGATGATAATTCTCTGTACATCATTGACATTTTGGCTCTTCCACCCTTACAAAAGTTCAGTTTCGGTGAGTTCAAGTAAGTCTGCATCAGATACCACTCCGCGAGTGATGTTCATGGATCTGTGTGGTGTTACGGTGATCGGTACGTCACCAAACGTTGAGAGGCTGTTTAGCTTTACAAATTATGCTTTGTCCCGAATTTCGAGAAGAAGGTCTCCGCTAGCCATTTTGGTTACTTTGTATCCAGCCCCGAGAGTTTCAGTAAGACACCTTGCAACTACGAAATGAGATACAGTCCTGGCTTGCTTTCCGGTTTTTTCACAGTGAATGACGTGGAAGTGGGGAAAAGTTTCTATTGGCTGGTTGAAGAAATTTATGTCGTCGTTGCGTACCCGCTTTAGGCCGGTACGATCAGACAGTAGAGGGAATGCTCCATGCATGCCGGTCTTATTTTTGTTCAGCAGCGTTGGCGGCCACCCACAACGGAGCCCAACAAGGGGACGCTGCAAGTTTGCAGGTGCTGAAAGCTTGCAGACGTCAGCCGTACAACACTGCCATAACCCAATGCGCCTAGACCAAGGTAGGCTATTTGCACAGGGTTAACCCTTGCCGCCAGGAAAATTGGAAGTAAACAGAAGAGAGAAGTAGACAGGAAAGCTAAAAAGTAAGAAAGACGAAGATGTAGGGAGAAAGAGATAGGAAAAGGCGACTGGCGATTTCCCCTGGGTGGGTCAGCCCAGGGGTGCCATCTACGTGAAGCCGGGGCCAAATGGGTGTGTTGCCTCTGCCGGGGGCCCTTAAAGGTCCAATCACCCAGCGTCAGCTCAACCCCCAGGATCCCCTTTTCCCCGGACATGGCAAAACCACGCACGGCTAGGCGTGGGAGGGAGTCGAAACTCCCCCGTTAGCTCAGGTCCGTGGTGTCGCTACACACCAAACGCCTACTTGCGCAGTCGCCCCTGCGGGGTGTTAGAACTGTTAAAGAGCGGAGTGGATTGTCTGCCATGCAAGTGTGCTATAAAAACGAAGAATTGTTTATGTCGTTTCTGTAACCCCCTGTTCACAAATTCATTTTTGATAGAACTTTTAAAGAGTGGAATGGATTGTCTGCCATGCAAGTGTGCTGTAAGAATGAAAAATTGTTCATGTCTTTTCTGTAACCCCCCTGCTGTAACGCCTTTGGGCAATGCGGGGTAACCTTTGAATAAAGAATAAAGAAGCGACTTTACTTAAGACTGGAAAGCTTGTCAGAAAAAAAGAGAGCGTATTACATAAGTGCACAGTATTCCTCAGTGATTCCATCCATGAGTCATCATCGACTAAAAAAGAGCAACTAGCGCTGCCTACGTGAAGCTTCCTCAATATGTATCTGGACAATAAACAGTGCCACTTTTGCTCTCGACTGGGCTGGTCCAGTATCTATCGCAGTCCAAGAACAACGCAACATAAAGCAACATAACAGTGATGAGTCTGCTAGACATCAAACAGCTGCGCTCTTCAAATAACGTACGGAGCCTTCACCTCCTCTACGACACCCTGGCAGCACACATCTGCGAACTGCAGTCACTCGAAAGTAAGCTCCACACCTACGATGGAATGCTGCTGCCCATGATTTTGAGGGACCTGCTGCGAGACATTCTTCTCGACTTTGGAAGGAAGTCCGCCACGGATGCCAACTCTACCTCTGATGATATGCAGAGTTTATCTCCCGATGGACCGGAGCCAACAAAACTTGAAGAAGACAAGAATACAACAAAGAGCACCTTTAACAAACTCCTGTCTTTCCTAAATGTCAAAGTTGCGAGCCACGAAAACCTTGCTGCACTTCACAGTATTTACTTAAAGCAACCCTCGAAGCAGATTCCTTGTCCAAGGCAAAAATCCAACTCAAGAATGCATGGCACAGCTATTCAATCATCGGCAATTTCGCATAAAAATGTGAATCCACGAGACTGCTTCCTTTGTGGAACAAGCAAGCATACACTGCCAAGCTGTGATGCCGAAAGATCACTTGAAAAGAAAAGACAGCTTCTGCAATCGTGAAGATGATGTTCAGATGCACGAGACGAGGTCATTCATCCAGTGCATGCTGTGTGAATGTGCGATATGCTAAATGTCAGCGAAAGCATGCCATGACCATGTCTAACCTTTCGTACCCAATCAGACCACCAGATGTTAACGATGCCGTCACTAGCACTCAAACCAGCCTCGAAGCTGCCACTAAAGATGGGCCACGAACATCGACTCAAACGTAAAACTTATTGCTGACGAGTGTTATATCAGAAAATCAATAGCCATACAGACCACCTCCCGCTAGTGCCTCCGTAAACACATTATGGGAGTGGTGCAGACAATGACAAATGCCCATAAACATCATAAAATCTGCTGTGATCACAATAACTAAAAGAAAACAACCCTCACTATTCGCACTGTGCAGTCCACTGCAACATGGTACTTAAAGCAAAGAAACATAAAGATTTAGGTGTGACGCTTACTTCGGACCTTAACTGGACCAGCACATAGAAAACATTACCGCAGCAGCACTATGCAAGTTACTCAAAAAAAAGCCTAAAACTAGCTCTCACCACAATAAAGCAGCTTGTATAAGACATTTATAAGACCAGCTTTAGAATATGCCAATGTGGTTTGGTTCCCGCATACAAGGATTAACATAACAAAGCTAGAAATAGCGCAAAGAAAAGCGATAAGACTTATTCACAATAGCTACAGGCGCACAGGCTCACCAACTAACCTTTTAAAAGCATTCAATCTAAAAACGCTGCTAGAAAAGGCGGAAGAAGACTGCTTAAAATTCTTCTTTCAAATCATTACCAACAGTTTCAAAATAAATGTGTCAAAGTACATTTTATTTTCTGAATCCCGACCTACATGCCTAAAGTATGCCAATAAACAGAATATCCATATAGTAATGAAACTTTCGAACATTCCTTTTTTCCACTTGCCATTAGGGAATGGAATCTACACCCATCTATCACAAACACCAAATCATTCAAGAAATTTGCGAATAAGATGGAAGGCACAAACAACTAATCCTCGACACTGAAAGAACATTACAGGCTGATTTATTCCCTATCGGAAAAATTGCCATGGTGGATACTGGAAAACATGGTGGGAGTAGTGGAAATAATAGTGGGCATGGTGGAAATTATGATGGCTATGGTGGGACGTAGTGGAAAATATGGTGGTTATGCTGGGACATACTGGGTGGTATGGTGTACAGATTATGGGTAAAGTGGAAATGATGGTGGAAAGCAGAGGCTAGATAGTGGGCAATAATGGGACACTCTGCCCACCATTGCGATAGTGCTGGGAAGTCCTAAGCATATGGTGGGTGGTGCTTATTATGATGGGCTACATGGTGTACCAAGTTGAAAAACTCTTCCCACCATCGCGATAATGCTGGGAAGCAGTAAGCAGATGATGGGTGGGCTTATACTGGCGTGCAATATATGTAGTGTACAAAGCTGGGATCTGTACACTTCATGTTCTACCACCATGATTTCCACCGAAGGTTAGGCCTATTGACCGAGCCTGTACAATTGTGTTATCCGTGCTTCAGGGTTTCAGAATACATGATTACGACGATTAAGTATGACAATACAGCGCAGCCATTAGCATCAATTAACCTAAATGAAGCATTTTTCATTGTGTATGGTGTCCGCTCAAGAAGCAACAAACATCGATGCGACGCGATTAAAGCACTCCCAGAGAACGTAATTAAGTGTCTTCTCACCGACAGCCGCCGGTCACACTCGCCGGCACTTCTCTAGCTTTTGTACGAGAACTCAGACGTGGCGATTCGTGTGCTTGGTGAACCAATATGATAGCGTAATGTTTCCGGCACACTGCATTCGTTTTGGCCAAGCCGTTATGTAGTTGTTGCTTTAGCGAAAGAGCTACAGCATTGCGCTGGCGCGACGGTCCTCTACATTGCGCGAAAAGCATCCCAATACTCAATCAAATAAATTAGGCGGGCGAATCTATGGAATGAGCCTAGAAGCGTCATAAAGCGTGAACAGATGCCGCCCTTTAGAACGAGCGCGAAACGGATATTAAACTTGGCAGACCCCGCCGGAAAACTGTCGCTGCTCCCCAGTCCGCTTGGTTTTTTTTTTTTCTTGAAGTTGTGAATCGCAAAAAATAGCACTAGTGTCATTAACATAGTGGCAATCGTTACAGGCCGCAGTTGCTTGTGTTTAATAAATGTGCAATATTTAGTAGCAGGTGTAGATGTTGTCTATGTAGTGTACACGACAAACATAACCAAGTTGAACCTTAAGTTTGTATGCCAACTAAGTATTTAACACGCAATCAACGTCATGTTGGTGTGGCGCAGTGGTTCATTCTTTCGTCGGCACTCACGCGCGTCGGACGCAAGAATCATGTGCTCCGTAGGAGCGGCGTTTGCGGCACATACTAGCCGCGGTAACAGGATGACCGAAGACCAAGACGCAGGATATGAGATTATTTTGCCACCACTGCCCAAGGGACGCGTCGCGCAAAACACCGTGTTTTTACACGGTGATGTGCGCGGCAGACCGTATCGAGTCGAAGATTTCCGAGACGCGCTCGGACCTACAGGACTGCTGCCGGAGGTGTTGGCACTGGGGGCCTACCAGATAAATCATGTCTGGGCAGTCACCATGAACAACGCGGACGCTACGAAACGCTTGCTGGATGTGAAGGAGTTGAAAGTCAAGGGCCGATGCTGCATCATCGTAGACCCCCAGGATCAGCAGGTGCGGCTGCGTCTTCATTGGCTGCTGTACGGCGTCAACGATGAAGACGTGCGAGCGGCGTTGGCGGCTTATGGGAAGGTCGTACAAGTCACAAGGGAGCATTGGCGTGTTCAGGGTGTCAGCGACAAGGGTTCAACCACACGGACTGTGCTTCTTAAGCTCAAGAGTGGCGTGAAGGTTGAAGATCTCCCCCATCAAATCAGGGTGGCTGGTGAACTGGCACTTGTGGTTGCACCTGGTCGGCCAATGCAGTGTCTGCGCTGCCAAGGTACCGGCCATGTTAGAAGAGAGTGTAAGGTACCCCGATGCTCGCGTTGTCGGCGGTTCGGCCACAGCGAAGATGCGTGCATGCGCACGTACGCATCGGCTATCGGATCAGCCGAAGGTGACGACACAGCAGAGTTGGTGATGGACGTGACCGAAGCTGAAGACGCGGCGAAAGGCGCAGGCGACGCGGTGAACCCTGAACCTTCAACAGGTACAGTTACACCGACGGGTGGTGATGAAACAACAGCCAAAGCAGACATAGCATCTGGGGAGGTGGTTACTCAAGAGCCAGCCGGCCAAACCGAAGAAGGCTTCACAAGCACCCCATCGAAGGAGCCTGAGCCGGTGGAATTAACCGAACTTCCAGTGTCGTGCGAGAGTATCAGTGGTGGGGCGCCAAGCAAAAGACCCCGCGAGCAGTCTGCAGGACGGCGTGAGGCGTCCAGCGAAAAGCAAGAAGAGGGGCCACCTGCGAAGGCGACTTCGTTCAGACGCAGCAGCACAAGGCTGCGTCCCAACCTGATATCGGACAATCACTGGCCACCTTTGTCCTCCAGTGGCACGGGTCCACCTGGAGGCTCCGAAGATGTCTAGCTCTATGCTAGACGCCGAAGGTAAGCACCATACCCCGGGCTAACTTCTTCACTGTGTAGACATGGCTGTTGCACCGAAACTTAGAGTGGCAACGTTAAACGTTCGAGGTCTCGCCGCCAAGCGGAAACAGAGCCAAGTCTACAGGCTACTTGTGGATCATGATCTGGATGTACTTGCTGTACAAGAAACAAAAGTAGACGGTGAGGAGGAGACTCGGGGCATGGTGCTGAGGTTTACGGCGCGTTACCACGCAGTTGTAAGTCAAGCAATAGGCACGTCTGCAGGCTGCGTTTTGTTCATTAAGAAGTTACCGGGTCTGGTAGTGCAAGATACTTTCGCTTGCCCGTCTGGTAGATTGGTTTCCTGTGATTTTGCATTCAATGAATTTCAGTGGCGTATAGTGTGTATTTATGCACCAACCATTTGTGAGGAGCGATCACTTTTTTTTTCAAGCCTAAAGCAGCGCTTCACTTTGGAAAGGAAATCTGTATTACTTGGTGATTTTAACTGCGTCCTCAATGGGCGAGATCGAGCGAATGGACGCGCCAATTACGATAAAAGCAGTAGGACGCTAGCGGACGTAGTTACTCAATTCGAGTTAGAAGACGTGGGCAGCTGTATGGAGGGAACGCGGGAGGTGCGTTTCACACATTTTCAGGGGAATAGCCATGCGCGCCTTGATCGTATTTACGTGTCGCTTGAATTAATAGCTCACTGCAAGACATATGCTGTTTACCCAATACACTTTAGCGATCATTGTTTAGTTAAATGTGATATGGGAGAGAAAACACAAGGTGGAACTTTCTCATGGGAGCTGTGGAAGATGAATTCCACTTTGATCACTGACGAATATTTCTTAGATCAGGTTATGAACTGCATCAATGATATAAAAATGGATGATGGAGCTAAACTAGCAGAACAATGGGAAGAGTTCAAGCAGCAAATAAAAATAAAAGCTATTGATCGTTCTTGCGCATTGAGTTATGAAAGGAAAAAGAAAGAAAAAATTGCCCGCAGCTTCCCTCGGGGGAACACTGAGGAGGATGCGGACCATATAATTGGTTAACGGGGTGTTAAAGTGCGACTTACTTGGGTCGATGGCTAAATTGGTTAACGTGGTTGTGAAATGGGGTGTTAAATTGCGACTTACTTGGGTCGATGGCTAAATTGGTTAACGTGGTTGTAGGAGGGGGTGTTAAATGAGTGAACACGTACACACGTATGCGAAAGGGCGGCGCTGGTCGAAGGGACGTCGATCATTGTGTTTGTGGATTCGTTGGAATTCATTTCACCGCGACCTTGGACGTCGACGCACCGTACAAACCAACCGACGAGCGGCAACTGAGCGAGCGAGCGCCGACCTTGAGTATATATACAGCACGACGGCGCATGCACTGTCAGCTGTTGAATGTTCTCGAAGCGCGACGCCACATGCGCGTCCACTGGAGAATCAGGAGAATTGTAGATGTCGAACGCGGTGTGTAGAGGAGGAAGGGTGCACAGATGGTGGAGGAGTGAAGCGCGCGCGGTGTGTAGAGGAGGAAGGGATGCACAGATGGTGGAAGAGTGGGCGACGGCGCGACGGCGCATGCGCGCGCGTCAGCTGTCGAATGTTCGAGAAGCGGTGCGGACAACGCACTACAAGGCGCGAGTATAAGATGCTCCGCATCTAAAAGAACTCCGAAAGACTTTGGAAAGACTAGTAGACTTGGAGTGCAGACAACTGGGAGAGTATAAAATTGACATACGCAATATTAAGCAGAAACTTGCACTGCATGACGAGGAACGCTACCGCGGTGCACTCGTACGTGCTAGGGCCGAGGCTTTAGCGGCTGGAGAGACGCCAACCAAAAGAGCGTTAGGGGTGGAGAAAACGAACGCTCGACGGAATCATATCGAGAAAATAGAGAAGGACGGTCACTAGGTAACTGATACGGACAGCATTTTATCCGTATTTTCAAGTCATTTTGAAAACCTTTTTGCGTGTAGACAGGCAAACCTAGAAAGATTTAAAGACGAATATTTAGGACTCATGCCGCAAGTGAGTGAGGAAGTGAAAAACGCTTTGGAATTATCTATATCTGCATCTGAAGTTGAACGGGCGATTGATAAGTTAAATCCTGGGAAATCTCCAGGACCAGATGGTCTTTGTGCCAAGTGGTACAAATGTTTTAAAAGCGAATTGTCTTCAATACTTGCGGGCGTTTTTAATGAGGCATATGAGGAAAAGAAATTACCACCATCCTTTGGTGAATCGCGTACCGTTCTGATTCCGAAAACAGACGAGGTTGAAAAGCTCAGACACGTCACAGCGTACAGGCCAATCGCACTGACAAACGTAGACTACAAAATATTAATGAAAATTTTGGCGGCCAGACTTCAGTCAGTAATAAAATATATCGTCGGTCCACACCAAACGTGTGGAATAAAAGGTCGGTCCATAGTTACAAACGTTCATAAAATGCGATCCGTGCTCGAATGTGTTGACACCTGTCATGCTCGTGTGGCCATACTCCAGCTGGATCTAGAGAAAGCGTTTGATTGCGTTTCCCACGCTCTTTTGTTTGCAGTATTGAAGCACATTAATGTTGGTAAGATAATTATTGACGGAGTAGCCATGGCATATCGGAACGGTAGTACGAGACTAATTATCAACAAGACATTGGGCCCCCCCATAAGAATCGAGCGCTCAGTGCGTCAAGGTTGCCCTGTTAGTCCACTTTTGTTTTGCATCTATATTGAAACTTTATGTCAGTCGATATTGCAGAATGACATCATTAATGGGTTTAGGGTACAATCTTCAGAGGTCAAACTACTCGCATACGCTGATGATGTTGCGATTTGTAGCACTACCTATGTCGGTATTGAAGAATCAATCAGAGTTTCTAAATATTTCGCCGAAGTTACAGGAAGCCACATAAACTGGGGTAAATGCCTCGGCTTCTGGCATGGATATTGGCCTTCAACACCAGAATTTTTCGCAGCCATAAAATGGACAAGAACGCCAGTTAAATATCTTGGAGTACCGCTCGAGTCATACAAAAGTACTGACGAATATTGGACACAGCAAACGAAAGAAATTAAAGAAAAAGCGAATAGGTGGAATGCAACTTATCTGTCCATGTTTGCTAGGGCTACTGCATGCAACTGGTTTTTTGTGTCTAAGCTGTGGTATGTGATGCAAGTGCTGTACTGTTCCCGGGTCAATGTGCAAAAATTACATCGGGTGTTTGCAATATTTGTGTGGGGGTCTAACTGGGAAAGGTGCAGCCGCACGAATTTGTTTAGACGGGTGAAGTGTGGAGGCCTTGGGCTAGGACATCTGTTTATCAAGCAGTTAGTAAATAGGTTTTTCTTTTTTCGTGAGACAAGAGATCCTTTCCTACTAACAGTGTGTCAAACAAGACTAAGTAGACTGTTGCCCGAGTTTGTTGTGAGCACCCATGTTACCCCAGGGGCTGTGCAAGGATACATGAAAGAAGTAGTGGCCAGCGTGCGGTTTTTGTGTGTTCGCTTTTCAACTGACTACCTGTGGTCTGTTGGAAAGAAAAAACTGTACAAAGATTTATGTGACACGATGCTCCCCGTCCCACTGTACAGAGCGCTATATACAGCACGCAAGGGTCAGAACGTACTTAAACGAGTAAAAAAAATGCCAGCAGCTCCAAGTGCGAAAACGTTCTTTTTCAAATTACACACTGGAACACTTCCTGTAAGAACCTTCCTAGAGGAGCGTGGGTTCTATATGCCTTGGGGATCTCACTGTCTAATCTGTAAGAAACCGGAAACTATCGACCATGTTTTCCTGCACTGTTGGGAAGGAGTTTATTTTTGGGACGTATTACAAAGGACAATCAAAAAAGAGTTTCCGGTAGACCCTCATGGTATCAGGTATTTGCCAATAGAGAACGAGGATGGATTACCTTTCGATTTTATCATGATGACTGCCTTGCACAGTATATGGCGCTCTAGAATGGCTGGATTTCATTGTGACCCAGACAGAAGACCAGCAAGAGAGTATTTTAAGGAAAGCATCTCAAGATTTCTTGAGGTAGTAAGAACAGACGAATGTGTACCTTTGTGGGTAGAAAGGGTAGAAGCCCTACTGACCATGAAGGAATTCTAGGATGCGATATGTTATAGTTATGTTTTAAGTTTTTTTTTATTGTATGTAGTGAATTGTAATACATCTTAGTAACCCGTTTGTGAAGTTTACCGGAAATAAAGAAAAAAAAAATGGTGTGGCGCAGTGGTTAGCGTCTCCGAATGGGAATCCGCAGGTTGCACGTTCGATCCACCGTGGCGCCTTGTTTTTTTTTTTTTTTTTTTTTTACGGGACGGGTGTTTTTTATACCGTTTTTATAGAATTCTTTTTTATTTTTTGTGGCAGCTCGTCACGGTGATTCTGACGTCATTTCGCGCTCAAGTGTTGCCGGCACTGCAGCACCCACCATACCCACCATGCACCATGGTGGGTGTTTCCCACCATTCACCCACTACATTAATCCACTATAATGGTGGGTGGTGGTTTCCACCATGCCCACCATTCATTTTTTTCCGATAGGGTTGTTTTTATTTTTTATTTTATTATCTGAATATTTTTTGTGAGATGCGACATTGGTGTTCAACATTACAAAGTCTTGTCCGAACAGTTTGATAAATGTATTCATTGCATATATTTTGGTAAACGCTATTTATTCTTGTAATATAATTATGGCAACTTCCTGTTTTACATTTGCTAGATATTTTATCATTCCTGAAATGTTTCATATATTGCACTTACTTTTTGTATTGACCTCCTGCTACTCTCAGATGAGAGCAGCAGTATTGGAAATAAATAAACCGTATTGCTACAAACAGCAACGGTCAATTGTGCAGAGTCCTTAAATGCTCACGTGCAAGTGATGTTTGATGGGGGTAATCAGTGCTCCTATATCACTACACTAAACGCACAGAAGCTTGGATGTGAGCTTGCAGGACAACAGTGATTGAGTGTTGGCTTCTTTGGGGGACACCAAGAAGAACGGCCATTCCGAAAAGTAAAGGTGTTGCTGAAAACGAAAGGGAGTGAAAAGCGGGAACTTGAGGTGCTAGAAATGAATGTGATATTTGACCAAGTGGTACCCAAACCACCAAAACAATTTATGGAAAAATTGCAGGCTTTGGGGTACGAATGCACTGACTTCGGCGGCGGAGATGGTGCGATAGACAATGAATTATTGATTGGAGCCGACTATTTATGGGACCTCACCACTGGCCGAATGGTCAAATTCAGGAATCGGCTCCGAGCAGCGAAAACGGCTGAAGGGTGGATGGTTCAGGGTCCCGCGGAAAGAAGCAAAGATGACAGCAACTGCATAGAGACATCGATGTAGCGCTCCTTGTTTATCGAGTGGACAAGTGACATGCTCAGCAAGTTTCAGACGCTGGAGTCGACTGGCATTATTGAAGGGAATGATACCACAGGAACAAGTCCTGCTCTGGAATTCTTCGAAAATAGTCACGACGGTTGATGGGCGCTACGAAATAGCTCTTTCCTGGAAAACCTAACTAGTTCTTGGGTACAACAGGAAAGTCCCCACGAAAAGGCTTAATCAGCAGACTAGACGTCTGAAGTCCCCCGGTATGTTCTGTGAATACGACAAAGCGATTAGGCAGTACCATTCTATGGATATCGCAGAACGGGTTGAGCACAATGTCAACGATGACCACATCCTCTATTGCATACCGTACCAGGCCGTCATCTGAGAGTCCAAAAAGTTCTTAGTTGTATTCGACGCTTCGTCAAGTACAAAGAATTCAAAAAGACTGAACGAAAATCTCGAGAGTGGGCAAAATCTGACGGCACATCTCGTCGGCCTATTGCTAAACTTTCAGAGCTGTCGGGTGGCCCTGGCAAGACATTGAGCAAGTCTTCCTACAAATCGGAGTGAAACCAGACTACAGACGCTTTGAGATTCCTGTGGTACCAAGATACCCCTAAGCCTCGAGAAACATTGCCTACCATTGAGACATGGCACATGAAGCGCATTCCATTTGGAATCACGGCCAGCCCATTCTCACTTTTGGCTACGCTGCACCATCATTCAAAGACATGTGATGTTCAGATCCTTTGAATCAATGGTCCTCTGAAGCGAAGCCTGTGTGTTGATAATGTTTTGATGGGAGCAAACAGTGAAGAAGAAGCTCTCAAGCTGTACACGAAGGCCACCATTATATTCAGCACCGCCTCAATGAAGCTCCATAAATCATCTTCAAACAGCGAGAGCTTACAGCTGCAGTTTGAGGGAGATGGGGTTGCACCCAGACATGTCAGATTTTTACACAGCGTGCTGAGTGCTTCCGTGCTCTGCCTGCCAACGAGGTACTCACTCCTCTTTTGAAAGACCGAATACCGGGGGCACACCCCTTTGAGATAACTGGTCTTGATTTTGCCGGGCCTCTACTCATTAAGGGAACATCTGCTGTGAAATGCTATATTGCATTGTTCACATGATAAGTAACTCGAGCGGTTTATTTGAAGCTAGTGAAAAACATCATTTCTTCTCGCCTTCAAGAGATTCATAGCAAGACGTGGCATTAGGAGCACAATATACAGCGACAAGGCATTAACTATTAAGGAGGCCAACAGAGATTTTGCATCTCTTTGGTTGGCAGTCCAAAGTGAGGAAGTATGCGAATTCCCGCATTAAGCGGAAGTTCATTGTCGAGAGTGCTGCACCATGGTGTTGCGGCTTTTACAAGCGCCTCATCGAAATAACAAAGCAAATAGTGAAAAAGACACTTAAAACAAGCGTCACCATTTTTGTAAAAATGGCTGCTTGGTTGACAGACGCCGATGCTGTTATCGATTCTCGCCCTCTCACTCATGTTTATGCAGAGCTCAATGAGTCCAAAATGCTTTGTCCAGCATCTTTTATGACGGGATGGCGACTGACGGCTACATCTGCATTGCTGCCACCAAAAATCTGTGCCTTATCCTGTATGAATTTGAAGAAAATGATTTCAAGAAAAGACAAACTCCTGGTTGGCTTCCGGCAGCGATGGGCAAGACAGTACTTGCAGGAGCTACAAGCGATCCGCATGAAGCGGAACCAACGCCACAAACAAGTAAACATAGGTGACGTCCTGCTACTGAGTGAGACCGCCCAGCCAAGACAGCAGTGGAAAATGTGCACAATAGAAAGGGGACTCACCGGCAGAGATGGCAGAGTGAGGCCTTTGAAGGTGTATGCCCAGCGGATCGACTCTTCATAGGCTGACACAGCTGGTTTCCCACTGGAATTAACAACTCAAAGAACAAAATGACTTTGTCATTGCGATGGAGAGCATATCGCGAACAGCTTTCTTGGGGTATTTCGAATTCGAGGAAAAGCCTTACATTTAGCTATACGGCCCTCAGGTACACGGCCTTGAATCACCGAATCCGCGCTCCTCTCGATGACTTCTGTTCTCTCCTCCAGAATGGGCCACAAAACTGGCGATACCTGCACCACTGTCAGAGGTTGTTTTTGTGTGTGTCTGTGTGCGCGTATGTGTGTGGTACAAGGAGGAGAACCTAAGGACTTCAATCACCAGCAAAGCTCTTGAGCTGAGCGTACGTTGCCTTTCTTTCTCTGCCAATATATTAGTTTGTTTAGTTTTTAATTAACCGGCCTTCTTTTACCCTTCAGTACCTCAGGACTTGAGTCATTGAGTCGTAGGGACACTACACTCGTGAAGTCCTTGCTGTGTCTTTACACGATAATGCTGATAGGGAAAGAAGATTTAGTGAGAATCACCGGCTGCAGCAAGAGAGGAGCAACTTTTCCATTGAGAGCATAAATGGGTTTCGTGCTATTCAGTCATTTTCCAAAAGATATAATGTCTCGTAATACAAGAGGAGGAACACACAGACAATGATGAACAGACAATGCTGAAAGAAAAGTAACTAAGACACAAATAAGAGTCTGCTAAAAGCGTTCCGCATACGTGTGCCTTTCTGAAAAACCACCAGGTCAGTCTCCCCAGATCGTGCTCGTGCACAAGAGGTATACACTGCTCTGTGCCAAGATGTGGGAGCACGCGCGAGGCACTGTAAACGCACACATAGCGTCTCGTTGGTTGCGAGGCACTGTAGACACCCACATAGCGTCTCGTTGGTTCTCTTCGTAAAATGATTTGTAGGAGCAATCTCTGCGGCATTACTCCCCCTCTGAAATGCGCGTCTCGATGTGTGAATTCGGAAGGTTAATTGTTGAGGGGGTAGATCTCTTTCATGGTATGGCTTCATGCGGACAACGAGGGCAACCTTCGCATGGTTTTGCTGTTTCGAGCGCTCTTGTCCGTCAGAGATTACTTCATAAGTAAAGTCACTTAGCCGGCGACGGACCTTATATAGATAAGAGTACCGTCGAAGGAGTTTTTCTGACAGGCCGCGGTGTCGTATTGGTCTCCATATCTATACTTCATCACCTGGCTGGTACTTAACTCCCCAGCGGCGCAGGCTATAGTAGCCCGCATCCTTGAACTGTTGTTGACGTATTGAGTGCCTTGCCAACTGCCGTGCTTATTCAGCTTTCTGAAGAAATTTGTCAATGTCGGATGGCTCGTAGTGGTCATTATCGAATGGGAGCATGGCATCGAGAGTTGAATTGACTATGCGACCATAGACAAGCTGAAATAGAGTGACGCGGGTGGTCTCTTGGAGGGCCGTATTATAGGCGAACATTGCGTAAGGCAGGATTTCATCCCACGTTTTATGCTCAAAGTCCACATACATCGACAGCATGTCAGCGATTGTGCGATTTAGGCATTCCGTTAACCCATTCGTTTGGGGATGGTATGCAGTGCTTTTCCTATGACCATGGTGTTCGTCATTATCATCAAACACTGCATCAACTCCGATGTGAAGGCTGCTCCTCGGTCGGTGATTACTACCTTTGGGGCCCCATGTCGAAGAACTATGCTGTGCATGAAAACCTTGGCTACTTCAGCTTCCATTCCTCGCTCAAGGTAGCCGGTTTCAGCGTACCGCGTTAAGCAGTCGGTGCCAAAGACGATCCACCTCTTGCCAAATGATGACCTTGGGAATGGTCCAAAAAGATCCATTTCAACTTGTTTAAATGGTGTAGCAGGTGGGTCTATGAGCTGGAACAGGCCGGCCGTCTTCAGTGGTGGTGTTTTGCGCCTTTCATATTTGCGACATGTCTTCACATTTAGCTGCATGAATGCTAGCAGCTTGGGCCAGTAAGGGCTGGTGCACACCGGCGACTAGCCGCGTTAGCGCGCTCATTTGTGACTGGCGATCAAATTGCGAGCGACGTTCACACCGGCAAGGCTGCATGCGAGCGACCGGAAGCCGCAAACCCGGAGTCACGTACAGATCTCATTATCACGAGCACTTTGGTGACCGGCGGCGATCAGCTGATCAGATGAACGGAGCCCGCTGAGCTCGGCGCGTTTGTTTTCGACGGCTGTGTTTGCGTAGCGTTCTACCGGCAGCATCATAGATTTCGAGTCGAGTGAAGAAGAGGTTGTGGCGGTGCTGATGAGCTTAGCCAACGTATCAGCGCTGGCAGCACGAAAACCTTCAAAGCAAAAAAGGCGGTGGTGGGTGTGGCCGTACCTTCGCTCGCGAGAGGTGGCTGGCCACGCAGGTCGTCTGCTTTCCTTCTTGCCCTCGCACGATGAGGAGTATTTCCGAGAGTGTGTTCATGGTTGTTTTGCGTGCTTATAAGATAGTGCATAACCTGTTATCTCGTTCTTTTTTTTTTTGGTGGTTACCTTCATGCGGATGCCACTATGAACTTTCGATACTTTGCTCGAACCGCTGCGCCCCACAATATCCAAGCAGGACACGAACTACAGGCCTGTGATTTCGGCGCACGACCGCCTGGCCGTGGCCATTAGGTAAGAGCGTGTGGTTTGAAGATTAATGTGCTGTGGCTTATGGCTGCGCTTCGCTTGTAAGGAAGTTTTGCTTAGGCGGATAGAACGTATTGCATTTTTGATGTATGCAGGCTCGATGGTCGTTACTGCGGTTTGCAGTTTACACGTAGATGACCAGTTTGATTACGGCCGCATCGATCGCCTTTATGCCTAGTTTACACTGAAGCATCCGCTTTTTACAGCGACCGAAATTCTCCTGCCGCCGAAACGCAGCGTTGTTCGCACTGGATGCGCCCCACGCCACCGCATTTGCCGAATATATCCATAGCGTGCCATCTGCCGAGAGAACAATAAACTACGGGGCGAGCGCGGAACGGATCAGCTGTTCCCCGGTTGTTGTCAGCGGCTCGCAACACCAGTGTGCCCGTGACGAGTTCGATCTTTTTGTTTTGCGCGGTTGAACTGTTATCTTAAGCCGCTATGCTGTCAAGTGAGCAAGAAGCAACAGTGCTGCTAGCTCTTCTGGCAAGCAGCAGCCTTGCAATGCATGAAGAAGAGAAAAAAACGTCGCTTAAGCAACGACGACGCCAGCGACGTTGGTGGGTCCGGCCTGCTTTGCAGGAACGCGCCAACCTTGGTCAGGCCAACAAACAACGCCTCCTGTACTTTGAGATGCCTGGCGCGTCGGCGCGACCCTCTCTCGTTTACGCACGCCACCGCCGCGCCGCGGCGCTGTGTTCTGACACTATCGTGCGCCTTGCCGACAGGTGAGCGCCCGCGCAGTCTTTGCGGTAGCCCGTTCGGAGTGAGCACTAATGCTGTTGGTCATTTTTTTCTCAGGGTGCCACGTGCTACTTTTTATCGCGCGTATTGCCTCTTCGGAGCTCGATCTAATAACCGCAGCTGAAGCCCAGCCATGCGGTACTGCTGCGTGCCTTTTTGCATCTCGAGCCAGCGCAAGAAGCAGCCTGGCGTTTCGTTCCACGAGATACCTGCAGATGCAACACTCCGGGAACAATGGCTGAAAGTTATATCAAGAAAGGACTGGCAGCCAAATTCCACATCCAACTACTCAGCTGTCTGCAGCCTTCATTTTCTCGATGCGGACTTTCGCGAAGACACCAAGAGACACATGCTGAAACCAGGTACTGTGCCCAGTGTTTTCCCACAATACCTTTCTTACCTCAGGCCAGCACCGTCGAAGCCGTGAGGTGAGAGAACCATTGCAAAAAAGAAACGCGAATGTTCACCGACGAAATCAGCTTCCAATGGCACATCTGAAAACCTCACTCGTGTTCGTTCAACGCAGCAGAATGTGTCGCACTCAATGTTGTCCATTGATTGCGTGGACGTGCCCGTGTGTGTCAACAGCAGCGTCGCCTCTCAGGACTTCATGCAACAATGCTGCACGTCCCGTGCCAGCGAAAATTTCGATGAGAGGCCTGATCCAAATAACGCAGATAGACTGCTACATGCCGGCCAGGCCGCATACGCCATGAGGTCATTTGGCACGCAGACTAATGAGCGAAGTTCATCAGCGGCTTTCTTGCAGAGCAAAAAGTGGCGTGAGAAAGAAAAGGCATTAAAGGCACAGAATTAATGAGAGGTTGCGCTCAACGGTTGACGCGTACAAGAAGGAGCTGAAACGATTGAAGGAGGAGTGCCACGTCAGCAAATTTCTTAACGTCGTCATAGACTCGGAGCTTGCGTGCACGAAGGCCAAAATTATTTTGGACCAAGTGATTAATTATAAGGCCAAGAAGCCTATATGGTCAGAAACAACTATTAGGCAATGTACCATTTTGCGCCACCTTTCAGCAAAATCTTACGAACATATGAGAACTGAGAACCTGCTCTCCTTTCCGTGCAGAAATACTCTGAGGAAATACTTCGGAAGTTCATCAGGAGAGGTTGGATTTAGTGAACTTGACAAGAGAAGGCTGAGTGCAGAGCTGGAATGTCTCACAACACCCCAACCAAAACTATGTAGTCTCGTGGTAGATGAAATACGCATTCGACAGAAGCTTGAGTACCACAAGCAACGAGATG
This sequence comes from Rhipicephalus microplus, assembly GCF_013339725.1. Taxonomy (NCBI): domain Eukaryota; kingdom Metazoa; phylum Arthropoda; class Arachnida; order Ixodida; family Ixodidae; genus Rhipicephalus; species Rhipicephalus microplus. Next base: position 43,487,059 of record NC_051165.1, on the reverse strand, counting down.
CATTTTTTGGAGACATTGACCTGAGTGCCGACCTCAATCATCTTTTGCTAGCATCTGATAAGGCTCAGCTTGCAAATTCCCTCTTGTGCTTCTTGCTGTGTGAACTACATGCAAGCTTCAAGATTCCAGTGGGATACTTTTTATGAAGGAGTGTTCCGGGGAATCGCTTGCTAAGACAGTACAGCACGTTATTAGGAAGACAGAAGAGGTGGGGTTCAGAATTGTACGCCTAGTAACGGACAACCACAAAGTCAACGTAGCAGCAATAGCGACGATGTCAAAGGGCATCTTCAAACCAAGATACGCCACCCAGTTGACCCTTCAAGGTACCTGTTTTTAGCCTTTGATCAGAGTCACATAATCAAAAACATTGGCTCCCAGTTCTTGTCAAAACAAATTGGAGGTCAACAGGAAGTATCTGCTGTCTACCTTAAGGACCTATACAGGATGCAGCAAGGCTCCTTGGTCAAACCAGTCCGTTTTCCCATAAGAAAACATGTATATCCGACAAACATTGAGAAGATGGGTGTAAGAACAGCAATCCAAATTTTTTCACCACCTGTAACAGCTGCTCTGAGCTTCTTGAAGGACCAAGCAGTGCACACATGTGATACCAAGTTTGCAAATGTTGCACCTACAATGGAGTTTATGACGAACATGTACAGGTGGTTTGTTCTAATGGATGTGAGCAACTGTGAGCAGCATATCCACCAGAACAACCCTGACACTAGGCAGTTTTCAGACACAAAAGATCCCAGACTTCACTGGCTGGAGCTCGTCTTTCTCGAGTACATCGAACTGCTAAAGGAAGCTAGCTCACCCGAAAATTTTCTCACCAAGGAAACCTACCATGCCCTAGTTTTCACCACAGTTTCCAACGTGCAATGCATACAGTTTCTGCTGAATGAGTGCGACTTCACGTTTGTACTCACAAGGAAATTCTCAAGCGATCCAATAGAATCATTGTTTGGATTTCTCAGAAGGACTGCCGGTTGCAATGACGTCATGGATGTGAGAAGTGCTGTTTCTGGACTAGAAAAAATTTTGAAGACAGGAATAGTCACATCATCTGACAGAAGCAACGTCAACAGCTCTACTTCCTTCTGCTCTTCCCGGGCTGTTAGTGGAAGTGAAGTGAGGGGCAGCACAGCAGCTGTCTGTGCGAACGCCAAAAGGGCGCAACAAGTGCTGCGAGAAGTTTACTTGTCATCAAAGCCTTTTTTGCCGACTCCCGATATGGCAGCCATATCACTTGTTGGGGGCTACATAGCTCGCGTAGTGAGCGAAAGAAGTGCGTGTGAGAACTGTGTGTCTTTAGTTAGGAAAGCAAAAGGAAACTCTGCTGTGGATGGGTTGATTTCCCACCAAGACAGGGGTGGCCTCTACTACCCAACACAAGAACTCATTATAGTTCTTTATGGACTGAAGAAATACGTGGACATAATGCTGTCAGACAGAAAAGCTCTCCTGAAACCAATGGAGCAGTGTTTGCAACACAGTGTCAGTGCAATCACAGGCTTGCCTGTGTTGAAATGTAAAAGCTGCAATGATGACCAGAGAGAGGCTTTTGTTAAAGTAATATGCAAAAAATTTATGAAGCCCCTATTTTGAAACCATGCATTAGGCATAAGTAACAGAAATGCAGTGGCTAAGATGTATCACAACAAGCCGTTGTCACGCAAAGTACTGAAGCCTTGAAACGGCATATATTGGTTCTGTTCTTTTATTTTTTTCGGTGAAGTGATTTCTTTAGACTGCAAACATCAACTGTGATAGCAGTGTCATGGATTGGGGAACTCTTCTTCCACCCTATTCGTTTTGAATTGTTAGTTTTGCTACATATGCATGATGATGCCCCTCGTTTTTTACCATTGTCTGTGACAACAAAGTCATTTTCTGCTTTACACTTTCTTTGACTACCAATATTTTGCATTTTTTTCTTCACAGTCGAGGCTGCTGCTATTTTGTATAGCTGTGATACTTACTCCTGTGATAAAATATATACATGTTCCCTTTTTTTTTGTTTACAATTTTCTGGTCATTATGTGCATGAACCTGCAGTTGATCTTGCTTTACATCGATGTTATTTCTTTTTTTATGTTGAAGCAATATCTATTCGTATTATTACCGTACTGTGATATTGCGTTATCTGCAGCACACCCCAGCCCTTGGCAGAGAATGTTTAGGCTGGCCTTTTGCTGCAGTGAATAAATATTGTGCTATTGTAGTTCCACTTGATTCACTTTTTATTTTCGTTCTTGACTTTATTTTCACTCTGCTAAGCCCTACAAACCTTGAAGGACGAAATTTTCACAAAGATGAGCGCTGCGAAGCTCCACAGAGCGACTAGCGTAGTAACTTTTTGTGGCGAAACGTAGTGTCAGAAACTGGCGCCGCCTCGCGGCAGTCCGGTAAAACACGGTGGCCGCGGGTGAACAATAGGATAGCGGCCGACGTGCCAGGCATCTCAAAGTATAGAAGGCGTTGCAACAAACTGCTACCTCTTCTACGTGATCGAGACATGGAGTTTTACCGAGCGTGAGTTCAACTCTGATTACAACGTTCGCTTAGGTGCCCTTGGGTGCATAGGTGTTTTGTAGCGCTTCACGCAGTGCCATTTGTATCTCCGTAGATACATCAGGATGCCTCCACGTACTTTCGACACGCTGTTGCACCTTGTGAAACGTCATATTGAAAAAAAGGACACAAACTTCCGGAAGGCAATCAGTCACGAGCACCGACTTGCACAAACTTTGAGGTAAGGTCGCCTTATGAATCGTCCAGAGCATTCATTTGCTTAGGGTGGCTGTGAAATGTGAAGTAAGGAGCAAGCATTTCACACTTTTCGCGCAGTTAGATGCGGCTAGCTTGGTACACGCAATGTTTATTATAGATTTTTTTATTACGTAGTGTCAAAGGGTCATTGTTTTTGTACGTGCATGCACTTCATGGCATTCGGTTTGTCTCGCTAATTAACATTAAGAACTAGTCGTAACTGCAAAAAGCCACCCGACGAAATGTCGTAAAGGGGGATGTTGTGAGCGATGTTTATTTTCTTTAATATGGACATTTTCTCATTACTTAAATCCTGCACCACCATGAAAACGTGCGCTCTCCTTGCTTCTACATTTATTCCTTCTCAGATTCTTGGCTGCAGAGGAAACACTTCGTTGCTCATCTTTCAACTTTTTAAATGGTCGTTCGACAGCGTGCTATATTGTGTCGACAGTGTGCCAGGTGCTCTGGGATGTACTTGGTCCTATATATGTTGCCCGTCCATCAAGTGCAGGCGAGTGGCTACAGGTAAAATTTACGTTATAAATGCATGTTGCATACATTGCACCTGGAACACTTGGCTTGCCTGTTCAACGTCTACCTTAATTTTTGCTGTACAAACATGACGTGTGTTATTCCCACAAAAGCCGTTATCGATATTTTCATTCCATCAGATTGCAAAAGAGTTTGAGAAACGTTGGAACATGCCCCACTGTGTGGGTGCAATCGATGGAAAACACATCGCCATCGAATGCCCTGCCAAATCGGGAAGTGAGGACTATAACTACAAACACTTCTTCAGTAAATCGATGCTTGCTGTCAGCGATGCCTGCTACAGGTACATGTTTATTTACTCTCGATGCAACAGAAAGTAGAAAGTGGCAGTATGTGTATGCAAATGCGCGTAAAATTGTGAAAAAGCAGTCCTGTAATTTTTAGCCTTTAAAAAGCTGGTGTTACACTTTAGGCTTTGTAGTTGCACGGCCACTGGATGAAAAAGCTTCCAGCAGCCGTGGTATTTGCATGGACGGTTGCTATCTATTTGTTTTGGCTTCTGCATGTAAACAATCATAAAAAACATGCATGCTAGTGCTTGATGAAATAATGTTTTAACATTTTCAGGTTCATTTATGTGGAGATTGGGCACCATGGGAGCAATTCAGATGGTGGAGTATTCAAGGAAAGCTAACTGCCTCATATTATCTTTTCGAAGAATGAAGAATTTCCCCCTGATGCACCACTGGGGAACATTGGCCGCATTCCTTTCTACCTGGTCGGTGATGAAGCGTTTCCTTTGAAGACATACTTGATGCGGCCGTATCCTCGGAAAGGCAAGTTGCCCCTTTGATTTCTTTTACTGGAGTGCATTGCTCTATGCTACTAATCTGAGGCGGTTCAGTACACAGATTCACTGTAGTGACAAGCAGCCGAAACATGATGCCATAACTAAATGCAGTGATTAGTTTATGTTAGAGGCACTAAAGTACTTCACCACATATTGGCGCTTCTCCTTGAGAGTATGTTTCTTTTCTCTGTGGAAGTATGTTTTTGATCAACTTTCATGAACATGAAACGAAAACATGGCACAATGTGTTCATTGATCATGTGCCTATGTGTTCTGTGCTGCGTTACTGTGAAGCTCTATCAGGATGACGTGTTTTTCATGTAGGTGCGGGAATAACAATTTATGCAGGTCTTCAACCGTTCCTCACTTCAACACTTGAAGAGGCATCTCAAGGAGAAAAAACCAACTGCGAACCTATCGCCTTTGCGGAGGCACACAGCAAAATTATTTTCAATTATCGCCTAAGCCGAGCCCGTAGAGTGATAGAAAATGCATTTGGCATAATGGCTCAAAGATGGCGTGTCCTGTGGCGTCCTTTTAAAGCCAAAGATGATAACATCCGGCGAATTATCTCCGCATGCGTGGTCCTTCACAATTTCATGATGAAAGAGTCGGAGGCATCTCGGTGCGCCTACTGCCCTTCAGGGACAGCTGATCAGTTGACTGGCAGGGTAACATCACCGAAGGCAACTAGAGGGCTGATGACACCAGCAGTGCTGCTCTGCCATCTCTACCGAAGACTGGCTGCCACGCCACAAGGTAAAGATATTTTCATGTGGCAAGGTTCACGGTGGGCCTTAAATTGTATGCAATACACTAGCATTAGCCACAATAAAAGCTCATCCATATGAGCGGCGTAATTTGCAGTGCTGTGGTATAGTGTATTTCACTGTCTAGAAATTTTTCTCCCAGGTTTGCTTACGAAATGCGGGACCTCCTGGCAAAGCACTTCATCACCAACGGCAAGTTGCCTTGGCAAGAGAGCAAGATAATGGACACAAGACTGTACAGTGGTGAGTGCACCATTTATTGTTATCATGACAGTCATGCAGAGAAACAACCTGATCCTCCTTGTGATGTCTATGATGAAACACTAAAACGGTTCTGTAAACGTAGACACAACTACCACGATGTTTTAAAAAGTGTGCATTATGTTGCAGCACAAAACAGGAAAATACTGACTTCAAACAAAGATGAAAGCTAGAGGTGTTCTGCTGTATGTCCTGAGGTCTGCTCTTTACATTTCACAATATACATCAACCAACCTGCCCAACAGACTCAACTCAACTTACAAAGCTGCGACAAAACACTTGCTACATACACTTTTCATGCATATTGTTTTTCAACTATATGCATGAAAAGTGTATGACAAGACTAGACAATGACTGAGTGTGCGCGCGTGTGCTGCCGAATGTGCTGTGTTTATCTCGCTTCCCGCTTTGCTCTATCTTTTATCTCCCCCATCCCCCTCTCATGCACAGGGTTACAAACCGGCTGCCTGTAGGCTGGTTAACCTCCCTGCCGTTCTTTTCCTCCTATTTTCCTTCCTTCCTTGTTTTTCAACTAGGGGAGATGCCACTTGAAAAGTAAAATTTTTATTTTCCTGAAATACAAATTTTTTCACTTGCTTTACCAAGTTTATTTTGTTACTCGGCTGCTGACCTGCAGGTCGAGGGTTCAAATCCCTGCTGCAACAGCTGCATTTTCGATGGAGGCGGAAATGTTGTAGGCCCGTGTACTCAGATTTAGGTGCACGTTAAAGAACCCCACGTAGTCGAAATTTCCGGAGCACTCCACTACGTCTCTCATAATCATAAGGTGGTTTTGGGACATTAAATCCCACAAATCCAATCCAAGTTTACTTTCTGTACTTTCATGAAAAATAAATCAGTGTTGTAAAAAAGCAAGTATTAAGCTAAAGTCTAATTTTAAAGAACACCTTAAAGTCCAATTTTAAAGAACATTTTAAAGCTAATTGCCGAATTCGAGTTCAAGCCTTGCTTCACTGATTTTTTTTTTTTGCATCAGTTTTTGTAGTGCTGTTATAGCATCTACCTGCTGGTGGGAGTTTAACAAGCGTAGCTGTTGCGCCAATGTCATGCCGAAAAAATAAGGAAGGTCGTGCTGTTCTTTGGATTCCTGTGCTGCTTTGACGGCGCGCAGTTGTTGAAGGCATTCACTTGCGATGTCGATGTGGGAGATTGTCTTTGATGAACTGAAAAAAAGTAATGCCTACTTTAGACACATGATCGTTACATTGTCAGAACTTTAGTTCTTACGTTGCACCACTGGCCGCTATTCTTGGAACCTTGCGTGGCCTGTCAGTGAAAAACAAGAAAACTGAGTGACATAACGCCAGGAAAGGGAAGTATCGTAACATATAGCAAGTGCGAATGCCGGATAAAAAAAAAGCTGTCATGTTTCTGTTGGAACAACTTTCCGCTCAGGCTGCTTCCTTGTATTTTGTTCACCCTCCGCACTGTCTGACCTACGAAGTAGATTGGTGTTGGGTACATGAATATTGTATTACAGCTAAAGAGTAAAATGAAACGTGCAATGTTTCACTTCGGATATTTTATGTTAAAAAATTGCTGTGACCTGTCTGTCTCGGTGTTTGCAGGTATTGCACCGGACAAAGATGCAGGCTGTTCTAGTGGTCAAGATGACTGTGACATAGTTGTCGTAGTCGACCTGGCCCTCCTCTGCGTTGCCACTGCTGCTGTTACTTGCAGGCGCCGGACTCCACTCACCTGATGCTCTATGTGAAACGTCGGAAAGATGAACTCGCGTGAAACATTTGTGATGTGGAGAAAGTAATATTTTATCAATGAGAAATAATTATTGTTGGTGAATGTCGCAAAAGCACGATAATATTACGAGATGAGATACTGCTTAAACTTTATTTTCTGAATGCACAAGTGGTGTTAACTTCATCAGGTAACATGCTTTTGCACTGCAAGCCCTATTTGCTTGACTCTTAAAAAAGTGCACCTCACAACGCTCACTTTCACCACATCCATTCCTTCACCCATTCATTTGATTGTTAGCGTCTTTGGTAGGCATGCAGAAAATGGCTTTTTAGGTGATAGCAAATGTTTTCATCATCTTCTTAGCACTATTATGCATTTTCCTGCTGGCAAAGTTATTTTGGTACCTTTCTTACAACTTACCGATCGGGATTGATGAATCCTACGTTTGTAGAAATGCTGGAAAACATTAACATTTTTTTTAGTTATGCTACAGCAATCAGGCCTTAAAAAATTTCGATGAGCAAGTTATGCAGTACGCTATGTTCTCTTTATAAACATTTACTAATCAAATATGTTAATGTCATCTGGTGTAATTGCTTCCTCATTGTAGTCTTCATGATTTTGTAAATAAAAGTATGCTGATTTATTTGTTAAGCTTATTTGACATCAATAAGCAGTGAGGCCAGTGCATCAGTAACTATGAAACGTTTACTTTGTGCGTACATGTTTACTGATGTGTCACTCTGAAAATTGCTAAACAGCATAACTACGAAGCTTAGAATCTTATGCGGTAGTGATCTACCATTCTATCAGCTCATCGTGGCTGCAATATTTGTTCTCAGCTGACGTATTTCGTTGTAGGGGCATTAATGAATTCTTGATTTGTTGTGCAAGTAAACAAACTGCGATTTTCTTTTTAGCATGTGCAATTGTAGCTGGCAGTTCTGCATACAGGAGAGCATTATGTCTTTGTGTTGTTGTTGTTTTTTTTTGATGTTATGTACACTTTCATTGCATTGATTGATTTATAAAAAATAAAAAGGATCACAAAATTTGGCTTACATTGGTTCTTTGAGTATGGGACCCATCATGGACATCATTGCCTCGAAATGCACCCATTTGACGTTGTGAACATCTGCAGCCCCTGCACCACTTTTCATGGAGCCCTTAATTTTGTTCTTGTGTTTCGTAAAGGTGTCTTTCAAGTTCTTGAATTTTGCATGTGCTTGCATTCCTGTGAAGAATTCAGTTTACGTATTAGGCATGCTTTTCACATCCTTGAAAATTTTACACCAACACAAGGTGAATGTCGCTAGGTTCACAAAACAGTAAGTTGCTTGCATATATTTATGGGATGAAAGAGCAGCACGTAATGCACAGGACAATCTAAGTATGCATAGCTGTATGGCTCGCTCGTTAAAATGCGCGCTCTTTTTAACCCTGCGCATAGTGATAAATTTTTATTTCTGGAGGGGAGGACCTGCTGCAGAGTGTACCTGCTTTAGAAAAACACCTATCCTTTCATTACTTTTTTTTGGTAAGTATAGCCACACTCGCCTTATTCAACCAGCTAAGCAGCGTATTGGGAAACGTTTTTAGACCTTAAATTAGGTTGCTACCGTGTTCAATTCAGCACAAACGTGCTTCGAATGATGCGCCTTTACAATGCGTCAAGCCAGCACAAACGTGCTGCTTTTTGGTGTCAAATCAAATTCAACTCATGCGGCATTCGTGAATACAACGCAGGGCAAGCAGGATGGTGAACAGACGTGCACAATGCCCGCGCTGTCTCCCCTGCAGCGTACCTACATCGCTGAGCCCATCGTTCAATGAGCACGATGTCTGTCTAGGATTTCCGTTGTTGACATCAAACAGCGCACTGAAGAGCACGATCAAACGGCCAGTACGCGTGCGTTTCCACGTTCGTTGCAACGCGGACGAGAAGCATGAGTACTTCCACAGCACAAGGTGTTCGCGATAAGGAGCAAAGCAATATAGGCACATAAACTCGTACTTACCAGTCATTCCGAGCTCGCTTCCGATTTTCCTCCATAAGTCGTCCTTCAGCAAGCTGTCCTTGTGTTTTGGGTGACGTTTATCGTACAGGACGGGGTGGTTGCCCACCAATTCGATCAGCATTTCAGCTACGTGCACGCTACTCGACTGCGACATGACAAGCGAGTTGCTCTCGGCCGCCATTTCTTCGAGTTCCTCGGCTAGCGCCCCCTATTGGTTCGCGGCGAGCCGATTCGGCGGCAGACGCCGCAAAAATCGGTCCGAGAGCGATCGTCGCAGAGAGGGCCCTTTCGGCGGATCTCGCCGCCGCCGAACCGGATTCGGAGCACTTTCGGCGGCCGGAATGCTCAGTGTGAATGCGGCCTTAGGCGGAGGCGAAATACATTTAAGTTGGCGCGTTTGTTGCGCACGTACATTAAGAATCTCATGTGGTGAAATTTTGGAAACCATTTATTGGCTTATTGCGTAATCAGTACGTGGTTTCCGCTTGTAAAATCCCAGAAAATGGGATTCTGCGCGACACAATGTCATTACAGCGGGAACGTGCAAAGATACTATACAGAGCGCAATTATTAATGATGTCATATAACAAGTGAAACACAATCCTAAGCTTAGCGTGCACAATAATCCACAAATTGTTAGGAGAAATTATTGTGCCGTTCAAGGCACTCAAAGAGTATTCATGACAAAAATATCTTTCAGCATCGGGGAGGGAGGAGGTTCAACCAACCACCTTTTATGTATCTGCATGCACGACAGTGTGTGTGTGTTTGCAGAAGTACACATGCGAAATTTCTCACAAACATGGGCAGCGTTTAACCCCTGTATCTTGCTACAATAATGCGTATGTTCTGTTACATTGACAGTGACCCAATACACTGTGGACAGTAGCGCAGTGGCAAAATGTATTGTGGACGGTAGCGCACTGTATGAAAGCAATTTAATTAATAGAGGAGTGATGTATGTTTTGTGAAATAGGTTCACATTGAATTTACAGCTTCTCAGAAATCCATGCAAAGCAAATTGCTACAAGTATGTTTAGGTCGCCCTTCTTCAAGCCAAGTGATACGAGCACCTACGCTCTTCCATGAAAAGTTTGATGCATGCTTATGATTCGCCAAAATGTGTACGCACAGAAATATTCACTGCATATACGACAGCTTGCAGAGTGCACAAACAGTGCAGTGAGGTTCTAAATGTTAACTGTCAAGTCACCTGTGAAGTAATTAGTGAAGGTGCTCAATTAACAAAGAAAGCTCTATCTGAAAGGATTGCCATCATAAGGATCGAGTAGTGTACCTAATGCATGCTAATTTCAGTGTATTGATTTATATCATTGCTGCATCTCACTGCCTTGCCAGATTTCTGGCGACAGGCGAAACCCAGAGGGACGTGGCCTTCAACTTCCTAGCGGGAGGATCAACCGTTTCCTGATTAGTGTCGGAGGTCAGTGAGGCCCTTTGGCTTGTACTTCAGCCATTGTACCTCCAGCCCCTTTCAACAACAGATGAGTGGATGAAGGTATGGCAGGCTAGTTTTTCCAGCATTTTTGCAGCAATGATATTGACACATTGCTGGCTTGTGCTGCTTTGTGTGGTGTAATTGAAATGTAGCTAGGACATTAGCAAAATAGCACACACTTCAGGACACCGCCTTTTAGGCATTGCACAATATATTGGAACAGGCAAGGACATAAAATCGCTATTTCATAGATTTGTGTATGCATTGGTGAGACAAGTTATAGTGTGTTCAGAGTGAAGGTGGTTGACGTACAACTCAATAGCAGCAGCTTCACTGGAAAAATCAATACAACCCAACGTGAAGGTAACTCAGTCATTGAAGGAGTGTGTAACATTGCAACGTTTTCCACAAAAATGCTCATGGCTGATGTGTGAGAGTTCGGTTTCAACTGAGAAATGACATGAAAAAGTGAAGGTGCTTGCATGTAAGAAGTGTAATGCAAGCCCAATCAGCCTATGTTAACCCTTATATATTGTGGCAAAACACTGGAAACACACCTTTACTGGAAGAGAGAAATGTATGTTGAACTAAACTGAAAATGATGTGCTTATGTTTAGCTCATCGTAATCATGACCCTCTCAACACAGGGGAGCACATGAGGATAATCATATGCAAAATGCATTGTACCAGAGGCTTTATATTCATTAGTACTCAATAACTTGCATACAATTAAAGTAAACATTCCGTTTCAATAGAAAACGCAGGTTGCCTATCAGAGTTTCAGTTTCAGTTTATTCATTCATTCAAAATACAAAATTTGTAGAATGTAGTATGCAGACGAGGGTCCCAATGTCAAGCGACTGCAGTGGGACCCTCGGTTAACAATAGCAATAAAATAATAATTATAACAGCACGTAAAATACGCAACATAAGTGAAAAGTAAACAGTGAACTTACATAAAATAACATCAAGTAAACAAAAAAGACAGTCAGAATGCGACACAAGAACAATAGTAATAGGTTATACAAGTAAAGCATAATCACGCCATAAAGCAATAACCTAAATTTGCAAAGGCTTACCAATTTCATGCCCGGATACATACCAATCGTTAAGTAATCATCGTTGTCAACCTAGTTATGCAAGATGAAGTTTTTAAGTTCACGTTTGAATGCATAAAAAGATGATGATGATTTTAGTGTATAGGGCAGGTTATTCCACAATTTAATGACCGCGAAGGCGGACGTCATTTTGCCATAATTGGTGTTACATTTAGGTAAAAGAAAGTTGTGACTGTGGGCGAATCTAGTGCTATTGATGTTAGTGAGTAAACTAGCATCGATAAAATCAAACACAAGCTGTTTGTTAAGTTGTTTATATAACAATATGATTAAGTGAAAATTGAATAAGCCAGACACAGTAAGAATACAGTTAGCCTGAACGAGCGGGGTAGCATTAGAATAAAATGAACTGTTGGTAATAATGCGAATGGCCTGATTCTGAATGTGCTGTACAGACGAAATATGAGTGTTATATGTATTTCCCCATGATGTGATGCCATAGGTGATGTGACTATGTATGAATGCAAAGTATAAAGACAATAAGGCTTCGAGTGAAAAAAAGGACGAGATTTGATGAGTGATCTTATACCAAATGCTGTTTTTTGTTTGACGTAAAGAATATGATTGGTGAACTTTAAATGAAGGTCTAATTTTACGCCCAGAAAACACACACAGTTAGACGCAGGAATGAAATGATTGTCAATGAACACTTGTGGAATGAAAGGTAGCATTTTTTGTGATGTTTTAAAAACCATGAACTGAGTTTTGAGCGGGTTTAAAATTAAGTTCATTGTAAAACCTGGAGGTAACCTGTTCGGCACAGCATCAGTGACAACCTCTGTCATATTGACTTAAGAGTCCCTTCAAGAGAAGCACATTTTTAGCTACAAAAAGTTTTCAGTATTAGAAGCAGCGAGATGTACATTTCGTAGCACTCACAACGTGTGTGAGGGCCATCATTTGTTGGATTTTTTTTGGCAGATTTCACAGGAATTTCACGAGAGGTGGAACATCCCTCACTGCCTCTGTGCTATAAATGGCAAACACGTGACCATAGTGTGCCCTGCGAACTCCGGGTCTGTGGACTTCAATTATAAGGGTTCATTGAGCAAGTCGCTGCTTGCTGTGTGTGATGCCCAATACAGGTGATTCTGGGTTCTTGTATTAAAATGTGTACACTAGTAAGGTAGCATCAGCATTATGAGCCTAGGTGTTCACAATTTCATTAATGCACCAAGTAACAAGTGATATTCAAGAGGTTGAGTGATGTGTATGATTTTTCTTTGCCATGTGTGCATGCGTGCACACAGAACTTTAGAAGGCTAAACAGTAGTCCATCCTTGAGAGTAGCAGACTTATGTGCAACTTGTAACTCATTAGAGATGAATGCTGCACAAAACATTATAGGTGTCTAGTTATTTTGTGCACCACTGTCGTAACAATGAGTATTGTAAGCGGGCACAGTTACAGTGCATGGTCAAACAACATTTTTCATAAAAAGACAATGGGTCTCAAGACATGCACTGAGTATTTGTGGCTGGCCTTTGTCGATATAACTGGAGTAAAGTCTTATAGCTACAGTACTTTTGCACCCAGGTTCATATACCTGGAAATCGGGCACTCTGGAAGTGAGAGTGACGGTGGAATTTTCTCCCGCTGCAATCTCCAAAAAAATATTTTGCAAGGAGAACTGGGCTTGCCACCAGTGAGCACTGAGGGCAACGAGGGTCCCCTCCCTTACTTCTTCGTCAGCGACGAGGCCTTACATGATGCGATCACACGCAAGACGGAATAAGTTAAGAATGTATGAAAGAAAGGCTTAGTTCTTTTCAGTTTATGTGAAAGAGCTGTGCAGAAGGTATGCTACAGCAAACCCTGTTGAGATTTTGGACATTACATAGGTGGCTCAAGACATCATTACCTGTTTGGGTTTACTATTTTGTGAGTAACAGCATAAGCTTGCAGGACTTAAGCCATTGTATTGTACCTGTAACGTGTCATCTTAACTATACTAAGGAATTGTTGCACCGTGACGTGTCTGTAGAAATGTAGACTATGCATGAATTTTAGGGAAAAATGTTGGCGCACCTCTCTCGTGATTGGACAGGTGTTTAATGTTGTGTGAAAAAAGGTGCTTGCACTGGTACAATTACAACTCATTGTACCACAGCAATATGTGCTTTCAATTATGCCTCAAACACGGGTGAACGCAGGATCTCACTGCTTACATATGAAAAAAAAGAAAGAGAGGTACAAATTCCTTTGTTATATGATTCGACAAATGACCTGTGGGATTTGTAAAAGCAATATGCAATAGAGAAGTGTTCGAGTAGGCAATCGTGCTTCAGAAGCATGCAAAACTGGTTCAGTTAATGCAATGCGAGAACAGCCACCAAAACTCAGAACGAGGAGGAAAACAAGGGCGTACTCTTTAAGCACACACTGGTGACTAGTGCGGTTAATTGTGCTTCCTTGTGTGATCATTGTTTTGAATTTTGAGATTTTTTTTCTTGCATGAATGTAGGCAACTACAATTATACAGTTTATCGGGGCCTTTGAAGGTCTCTTACAGAAACATCTGTGATGGCAAGTTAGCATCTTTGCAGGACCTTTGTGACAGTGCACGACTCATTGCATGTTTAATTTCTAATCACCAAAGATAGAGTTATGTTATATAGGGCTTGTGAGGTTATTTTTGTTACAATGCTTAGCGTCATCCTTCTCAGCACTTCACGAAGACGACGACAAGTCCTACAAGCGTCACGTCTTCAATTACAGGATGTCCAGGGCACGCCACACAATTGAGAATACCTTTGGCATTCTGGCACAAAGGTGGAAGGTGCTGCGCCGACTCATTAAGGCAAAAGAAGTCAATATAAAGGCATACATTGGAGCATGCGTAGTGCTACATAACTTTCTTCTTAAGGAGTCCACAGCATTCTCCACTGCCTATTGCCCGCCTGGTGCCAAAGACAGAAAGGATTGGGACGGACATCTTTCACCTGGAAGCTGGAAGAATGAGGAAGCAGCCTGTGGAGCGCTCATACCGTCAAGGCCTACCGGCTGCAATGCTGCGAGATATGCTTTCATTTTCATATGCTTTCATATATATATATATATATATATATATATATGCTTTCATATATATTTCATATACTTTCAGATGCCATGGCACATATAGTGCGTGACCGACAAAGACTGAAAAATGCAGAAGGGACACAAACGAGAGGCACACATGTGTTTTGCATTAGTATTGGACATTTAAACAGTGCTCGGACAGTAGGTTTTGTGTTAAAGCATACGACAAACACACATTGTAAAAAATGTTGCTCTGCAGTGGCGTTTTTAGAATGCACTTTGTAAACGAAAACATGTAAAGACATGAACACTACGTCTATGTCAAATCGTCTGTGTTGCTCAAGAGCTAGTCAATTTTTACTACTTTGAATTATAAACGTCAGTTGGTGAAAGTTCTTTAGTACTACCACACATCAAAGCAAAGAAATGTGTAAGGGATGCTAGTAGTATTCATAATGACAATATGAAAAAAAAAGCATAGTGAAAGGATACCTTGGTGTCGGTGAAATGAACCTCTGACCTTCGAATCTAACGTGCTATGTTCTACCAAGGTAGCTTCTACCAAATCTCCCCGGTAACTTTATGGAAGATTCGTAGACACAAGTTTTGTCCCTAGATGATGATGATATATGGTGTTTTTTGGTGCAAGGGCCATTTGTTGGCCAAAGAGCGCCATTTCATCTTACTAAAAATATGGACAATGATTGTGATAAGCGGCTGTATAAGGGCCATAAAATTCCTCACGATAAGGCGGGAAAGAACATACAAGTAATAAAATGATGACCATGCCGTGAAAGATATGTGTGGTATGAATGATGACAAAAATTGGTGATAATGAGACGATGGTGGATATGTATGGCATTAGCACAAGTGCCTCACTCGTTCATACCCTTGCGTCCAAGGGCCGTGAGGCAAGTGCTTTCTTGTGTAACCTCCGCAGCAAAAACCTCTCTAGAGAGGTCGTGCTACAGAATGCCCGGGTATATGATATGAAAATTATGAATTTCTTTTAAAAACGCTAACAATGATTTATGACTAAAAAGCAGTTCCCTACCGACGAACATTGCAGGGTGTAAAGGTATATGCTGTCAATAGGGTAATAGAAAATGTCGTTTTCTTAGAGTTTCTAAGTGTTTGCACTGGGTTAACATGTGAAGGACTGTTAGTGCTTCACCACATCTGTCACACAATAACTTGAAACAGAGGAAGGGTCCTTGCCCTGTTTCAAAATAGGGATAACAATGGCTTCTTTCCAGGAAGTAGGTATGGTGCCAGAAAGCCAGATAGCATTGTATAGGGAGAGTAAAGTTTTCGCGTTTCAAGCGGCAGGTTTTTCAACATTTCGTACATGACATGGTCGTGGCCTGGGGCAGAATTACTGCAGGAATTTAGTGATGTTTGTAGCTCAGATAAGTTGAAAGGTTGGTTGTATGCCTCATATTTTGTACACTTGTATTCCAGTTTCTGCTTTTCGATTTTTGATTTATATCTTAGAAAAGCTTCAGTATAGTGTGACGAGCTAGAGACCTGCTCGAAGTGTACACCGAGGAAGTTCGCCTGATCTTCCAGGCTGTCACCCTGTGTGTTCACGAGTGGGAGTGAATGCACTTGTCTTCCTGCTACTCTGCCAACCATGTTCCAGACTTTAGCCTCTTGGGTATAAGAATTAATCCCCGATAAAAACTTGTGCCAGCTTTCTCTTCTGGCCTGCCGACGCGTTCTCCTGGCTTGAGACTTCATTTTCTTAAAAGTGGCAAGATTTTCAGCTGTCGGTGAGTTCCGAAGCACCCTCCATGCTTTGTTTTGCTGCCTGCGTGCATTTTATGATGATATATGGTGTTTTTTTGGCGCAAGGGCCATTTGATGGCCAAAGAGCGCCAGTTCATGAGACAGGAATGTGGACAATGATTGTGATTAGCGGCTGCATAAGAGCCATAAAATTACTCGCAGTAAAGCGGGTAAAAACACAAAATTAATAAAATCATGACCATGCCGTGAAAGGTGTGTGTGGTGCGAATAGATGGCAAAAGTTAATGATAATAAAAACGATGGTGGACATGTATGGCATTAGCACAAGTGCCTCACTCGTTCATACCCTTGCGTCCAAGGGCCGTGAGGCAAGTGGTTTATTGTGCAGCCACCGCAGCGAAAACCTCTCTGGAGAGGTCGTGCTACGGTATGCCCGGGTATATGACATGAAAGCTATGAATTTCTTTTAAAAACACTAACAATAATTTGTGACTAAAAAGCGGTTCCCTACCGACGAACATTGCAGGGTGTAAAGGTATATGTTGTCGGTAGGGTGAAGGAAAGTGTTGTTTTCTTAGAGTGTCCAATTGTTTGCACTGAATTAAAATGTGAAGAACTGTTACTGCTTCACCACATCTGTCACACAATGGTGGATCGCCACCGGAGAAAAGATATGAGTGTGTCGTGTATGTGTGTCCTATCCTGAGCCTCGTTAATGTTACCTCTGTGTGACGTGATTTTGATACTGGTGGCCAATGGCCAAGGTGTTGCTTGATAACGTGTAGTTTGTTTTGTGTGTGTGTATCCCACTTGCTCTGCCAGTAGTCCCTGAGTTTTCGTTTGAGAGACGGCTTAAGATCAAGGGCCGGGATTGATGTGGGTGTAATGGCGGTGCTTTCGTGGGCGGATGCAGCAAGCTGATCCGCCATCACGTGGCCTTGAATCTCACGGTGCCCTGGCACCCAGCACACAACAACATGTCGGTTGAGTGTGTAGAGTGTGCATAAAATGGAGTAAAGTGAAACGAGGACAGGTTTTTTTGTTTTTTAAGACTGTGCAGAGCCGTTACCACACTGAGGGAGTCTGCATAAATTACTGCTTTTTGTATTTGTGATTGTTTGATGTGTTTAGCTGCCACAAGTATCGCGTAAGCTTCCGCTGTGAAGATACTTGTGCCTGGATGTAGAGGGCCAGCATCCGAAAAGGAAGGGCCAACAGCAGCGTAGGACACAGAGGAGTTAGACTTAGAGGCATCTGTAAAAAACTCAGGACGTGTGTATTTGTGTTGAAGTTCCAAGAAGTATGTTCGAATATGGGCAATAGGCGCATGTTTAGTAACTTCTAGGATAGACACATCGCAATCTATAGTCTGCCACTGCCACGGTGGCGGGTATGCTACAGGAGCCATTAAACTGTGTTCGAGTGACACTCCAGTGTCCTCAGCTAGACCCTTCAGGCGAACTGAGAAGGGCTGCCTCATTGAAGGCCTGTTTTGCAAAAGAATGGAGCTCGACAAGTCATTAATAGTAGAGTATGAGGGGTGCCTCTTGTCTGCTTTCACCTTAAGGAAGTATACAAAGGACATGTAGGTTCTTAGCAGATGAAGCGACCACTCATTTGACTCAACGTAAAGGCTTTCTACGGGGCTGGTGCGAAAAGCACCCGTAGAAAGGCGGATGCCCGAATGGTGCACGGGATCCAGCATCTTCAAAGCACTTTGAGTCGCAGACTGGTAAACAATGGCCCCATAATCTAAGCGGGTGCGAATAAGGCTTCTATACAGGTTCATGAGGCATTTCCTGTCATTACCCCACGTAGTACGTGACAACACTTTTATAAAATTCATGGCTTTTAAAAATTTTTTTTTAAATACTTTATGTGGGGTACGAAGGTCAACTTGTTGTCCAAGATTAAGCCTAAGAATTTATGCTCGGCTTTGACGGACAGTTGTTGCCCGTTCAGTCGAATGTCAGGTTCCGAGTGCATGCCTCTCTTTCGAGAGAACAAGACACACGTGCATTTTTGTGGGTTAAGTCAAAATCCGTTTTCATCTGCCCATTTGGAGACCTTATTTAAACCCAGCTGAACCTGCCGGTCACACATGGCCAAGTTGCATGACTTGAAGCCAAGCTGAATGTCGTCGACATATGTACAATAGAACATATTGCGGGGAATGGACAAGTGCAAAGAATTCATTTTAATAATAAAAAGTGTGCAACTAAGCACACCACCTTGTGGCATGCCTGTTTCCTGGACAAATGTTGGGGAGAGCACACTGCCCACACGGACACGGAATGTCCGGTTTGACAGGTAACTTTCGATTATATGAAACATTCTTTCGCGCACACCAAGGTGGAACGGGTCTCTTAGGATTCCGAAACACCATGTTGTATCATAAGCCTTTTCGATATCGAGGAACACAGAGAGAAAATATTGTTTATGGACGAAGGCGTCTCTGATCTGTGCCTCGATACGAACAAGGTGGTCTGTGGTGGATCTACTTTCTCGAAACCCGCACTGAAATGGGTCGAGCAAATTATTTGTTTCAAGAAAATGTACAAGTCGGCAGTTTATCATTTTTTCGAAGACTTTGCACAAGCAGCTTGTAAGTGCTATAGGCTTATAACTCGAGGGTAAAGAAGGGTCCTTGCCATCTTTCAAAATGGGAATAACAATAGCCTCTTTACAGGAGGTAGGAATAGTGCCAGAAGACCAAATAGCATTGTACAAACAAAGTAAGGTTTTTCGGGTTTCGTTTGGTAGGTTTTTTAACATTTCATACATCACACGGTCAGAACCTGGGGCAGAAGTACTGCAGGAGTTTAGAGATGTTCGGAGCTCAGCTAGACTGAAAGCTTGGTTATATGCCTCGTATCTAGTGGATTTGTGTTCGAGTTTCTGCTTTTCTATTCTTGTTCTGTATTTTTGGAAAGTGTCAGTATAGTGGGACGAGCTGGATACCTGTTCCAAGTGTGCACCGAGGAAGTTTGCCTGATCTTCCAAGGTATCACCCAGAGTGTTTACGAGTGGAAGTGTGTGTACTTGTTTTCCTGCTATCCTACCGACCATCTTTCAGACTTTAGCCTCCTGTGTGTATGAATTAACCCCTGATAAAAACTTCTGCCAGCTTTCTCTTCTGGCCTGCCGACGCGTTCTCCTGCCTTGAGACTTTATTTTCTTGAAGGTTTCAAGATTTTCGGCTGTCGGTGAGTTCCGAAGCAGCCTCCAAGCTCTGTTTTGCTGTTTGCGTGCGTTTCGGCATTCAGAGTTCCACCATGGCACACATCGTTTTCCAGGGTGTCCATTTGTTTGTGGGATGCATTTTGTTGCAGCATCAATCAAAAACGCTGTGAAGAAGTTGACAGCAACATCAATGTTCAAAGTACATATGTCATTCCAACCTAGACGAGCGATCGTACAAAACTGTTCTCAGTCGGCTCTGTTTATGAGCCACTTGCGAACACGTGGTAGACACTCAGTTACTGTATTTGTGCTCAAAACTACGGGGGAGTGGTCACTTCCGTACAGATTACTGACGACTTTCCAATGGAGTAGAGGCACAAGAGATGGAGATACTATGCTCAGGTCTATGGAGGAGTAGGTGTTATTAGCGAGGTTATAATAGGTTGGTTCTTTTCGATTTAGGAGACACGCGCTCGACGAGATAAGGAACTGTTCGATCAGTCGACCTCGCGCGCCATACCGAGAGTCACCCCATAGCCTGCTAAGCGCATTAAAGTCTCCAAGGAGAACATAAGGCTCCGGAAGTTCATCAATTAGAGAGTGTAAATCGCGTTTTTGCAGCTGATAGCTAGGAGGAATGTAAATAGTGCAGATTGTGATCAGTTTATCAAAAAGAACCGCTCGAACAGCCACTGCCTCAAGGGATGTTTGGAGTAGTAAGTGTGTGCATGCTATTCCTTGATTCACTATGATGGCAACACCTCCGGATGATGTCATACCATCAACACGGTCTTTTCGGAAAATAACGTATTTACGAAGAAAATTTGTGTGTTTTAAATTAAGGTGTGTTTCTTGTACACACAGCACTTTTGGCGAGTGTTCATGTAAGAGTTCTTGGATGTCGTCAAGGTTTCTGAGAAGGCCCCTGACGTTCCATTGTATATTTTAAGTGTTCATGGTGAATGTGAAATAGTGCTGTGTATACGAAAAGCGAGTGGCTGTTTAGACAGGGAGTTTGAGTTCACTTAACAGGGCCATCACCAGGCCCTGTTATCTGCTTTTTTGTTTTCTTGACGCGCTCCAGGGAGCCACGCCGCTCTTTCGGCACCAAGGGTGCCGACGTATCCATTGCCTCCTCGGAGGCACTGGATGCC
Organism: Rhipicephalus microplus; assembly: GCF_013339725.1. NCBI lineage: Eukaryota > Metazoa > Arthropoda > Arachnida > Ixodida > Ixodidae > Rhipicephalus > Rhipicephalus microplus. The sequence continues at coordinate 43,466,490 of NC_051165.1, read as the reverse complement.
CGCACGTGCGGGCTGTTAATTCGAATTTCGGGCCTCGTTTGGTGAGGTGAGGCCTTGAGACCGGAGGACTCTAGAGTCTCCGGTCTCTGTATGGGAGTAGGTGGTGTAGCTTGGGCTATAGCCGCCTTGGGGGCAGGTGCCACAACCACCGGCTCGGTATGCGCGGGCCGAAGGAGTGGCGAGGGCTGGTGCGGCGGTGCCCCCTGACGCGCCGCATCAGCGTATGTAGGTCCATAGAATGGAGCGACTCTTCGCCGTGCTTCCTTAAATGTAATGTTCTCCTTCACCTTTAACGTAATTATTTCTTTTTCTTTTTTCCAGTATGTGCAGGAGCGTGAATATGCGGCATGGTTTCCTTCGCAGTTTACACAGTGTGGCGGTTGTTTGCAGTTCTCAGACACGTGGCCTAGAACTCCACATTGTGCACAAGTCTGGCGACCACGACAGGTTTTAGAGCCATGGCCATACCTCTGGCATTGGAAGCAACGACGAGGGTTTGGTATGTACGGCCTGATAGATGTCTTTGTGTACCCTGTTTGAATAGATTCCGGTAGTTTACTGGATGCAAATGTGAGTATTAAGTGTTTCGTCGGTGTTTCCTTATTATCTCTTCTAATGATGATTCTCTGTACATTAGTGACATTTTGGCTCTTCAACCCCTCCAAAAGTTCAGTCTCAGTCAAGTCAAGTAAGTCCATGTCAGATACCACTCCGCGAGTTGTGTTCATTGATCTATGTGGTGTTATGGTTATTGGTATGCCATTGAAATCTGAAAGACGGTCTAGCTTTTCAAATCGTTCTTTGTCACGGATTTCGAGGAGAAGGTCTCCACTGGCCATTTTGGTTACCTTGTATCCTGTGCCAAGAGTTTCGGTAAGACATCTAGAAACCAGGAAAGGAGAGACGGTTCTGGCTTGCTTTTCAGTTTTTTCACAGTGGATAACATGATAGTGAGGATATGTTTCTTTGGGCTGGTTAAAAAAGTTTATATCATCGGTGCGTACCCGCTTTAAGCCGGTACGATCAGACAGTAAGGGGAATGCTCCAGGCATGCCTTTCTTATTTTTGTTCAGCAGCGTTGGCGGCCACCCACCACGGAGCTCAACGAGGGGACGCTACAAGTTCACAGATGCTGAAAACTGCAGACGCCAGCCGTACAACGCCACTATAACCCAATGCGCCTGGACCAAGGTAGGCTATTTGCACAGGGTTAACCCTAGCCGCCAGGAAGTTTGGAAGTAAACGGAAGAGAGTAGAAGACAGGACAGATAAATAGTAAGAGATAAAGACGAAGATGCAGGGAGAGAGGGATAGGAAAAGGCGACTGCCGATTTCCCCTGGGTGGGTCAGCCCAGGGGTGCCGTCTACGTGAAGCCGGGGCCAAAGGGGTGTGTTGCCTTTGTCGGGGGGGCCTTAAAGGTCCAATCACCCAGCGTCGGCTCAACCCCCAGGATCCCCTTTTCCCCGGACACGGCAAAGCCACGCACGGCTAGGCGTGGGAGGGAGTAGAAACTCCCCCGTTAGCTCGGGTCCGTGGTGTCGCTACACACCAAACGCCTACTTGCGCAGGCGCCCCTGCGGGGTGCGTGCATTTTGGCACTCTGAGTTCCACCATGGCACACGTTTTCGATGATGTCCATTCGTTTGTGGTATGCTTTTTGTTGCTGCATCGATCAGAGATGCTGTGAAGTAGTCGACAGCCGCTTCAATGTCTAAAGTGCATATGTCGCGCCAGTTTATATGTGTGATGGCATAAAACTGTTCCCAGTTGGCTTTGCCTAATAGCCATTTTGGAACCTGGGGCGGGCATTCAGTTGATGTAGGTGTGCTCAAAACTACGGGAAAATGGTCACTTCCGTAGGGATTAGTGATGACTTTCCAGTGAAGTAGAGACACAAGCGATAGGGATACTATGCTTAGATCTATTGAGAAATAGGTATTGTTAGCGAGGTTATAATAGGTTGGTTCTTTTCCATTCAGGAGACACGCGCTTGAAGAGAGAAGAAACTGTTCAATCAGTCGACCTCGAGCGTCACAACGAGAGTCGCCCCATAGCCTGTTATGTGCATTAAAGTCCCCTAGAACAAGATAGGGTTCGGGAAGTTCATCTATCAAGGACTGGAATTCATGTTTGTGTAGTTGAAAATGTGGAGGTATGTATATAGAGCAAATGATGACGAGTTTGCTTAGGAGCACCACTCGAACAGCCACTGCCTCAACAGACGTTCGGAGTTTCAAGTGTGTACATGCTAAACCTTGTTTAACTATAACAGCTACACCTCCAGATGATGCCCCGGCTTCATCACGGTCCTTTCGGAAAATAATGTAACTGCGTAGAAAGTTGGTGTGTTTAGATTTTAAGTGTGTTTCCTGTACACACAGCACTTTTGGTGAGTGAATGTTTAGAAGTTCTTGGACATCGTCGAGGTTTGTGAGAAGGCCTCTGACATTCCATTGTAGAATCTGTGTTTCCATATTTGATGGAAAGTGGTGCTGTGTGTACGAAAATGAAGTGGCTGTTCAAGTGGGAAGTTGTAACTTAAGTAGCAGGGCCGTTGTCGGGCCCTGTTATTGGTTTCTTGGTTCTTTTAGCGCGCTCTATGGAGCCACGCCGCGTTTCCAGCACCTGAGGTACCGTGTTTGTGTCCATTGCCTCACGTGAAGCACTGGACGCCCGCGTACGCGAGCTGCTGCTGCGTATTTGCGACCTCGCCTGGTGAGACGTGGTCGGTCGACCCGACGACCCTGGAGTCACCTGAGTCTCTGGCTTGGTAGGTGGAGCAGGCTTGGCTGCTTCCACCAAGGGGGCGGCCACCACACCCGATGGCTCACTTTGCGTGGGCCTAGGTAGTGGCGGAGGGTGATGCGACGCTGCCCCCTGACGCGCCGCATCAGCGTAAGTTGTGCCGTGAAAAGCCGAACACCTTCGGCGTGCTTCCTTGAAGGAGATATTTTCGCGAATCTTCAGTGTAATAATGTCTTTTTCCTTTTTCCACTGAGGACAAGAACGTGAATATGATGCGTGGTCTCCGTCACAGTTTACACAATGTAGAGTTTCATTACAATTGTCAGAGATGTGGCCTAGGGCACCGCATTTGGCACAAGCAGGTCGACCACGACAGCGCTGAGAGCCATGGCCGAACCTTTGACACTGGTAACATCGGCGGGGGTTTGGTATGTAGGGTCTGATCGGTGTCTTTGTATAGCCAGTTTCTATTGTTTGTGGTAGTTCACTGGTGGCAAAGGTCAGTACCAAGTGTTTCGTGGGAGTTTCCTGATTGTTCCTTCGGATAGTGATTCACTTCACGTTGGTCACATTCTGTTCTTTCCAGGCCTCGAGGAGTTCAGCCTCCGTCAGGTCAAGGAGGTCTGTGTCAGAAACAACTCCACGTGCAGAATTCATGGATCGATGAGGTGTTACGCTGATGGGGATGTCGCGGAATGTTGCAAGGTTCTTTAGTTTGTCAAATTGTGTTTTGTCACAGAGTTCTAAAAGAAGGTCACCACTAGCCATTTTTGTAACTTTGTAGCCATCACCTAATGTGGCTGTCAGGGACCGCGATACTATGAACGGGGACACTGTTCTGGCTGTTTTGTTAGGCTTCTCACTGTGTACAACATGATATCGAGGGAATACTTCTTTGGGTCGGCTGAAAAAGGAAAATTCTTCGGTGCGTACGTGCTTTGAAGCGGCACGATCATTGAAGAGTGGAAAACTTCTCTGCATGATAGAGGAATGTAATTCAGTAACGATGGCGGCAACCCACCACGGAGTTCAACGAGGGGACGCTACAAGGTTCATGAAACGAGAAACATGCAGACGCCAGCCGTACACCGCTACGATAACCTAATGCGCGTAGGCCAAGGTTGGCTAGTTGCACAAGGTTAACCCAAGCCGCCCATGAAAATGGGGAAGTAACAGAAGAAATTAGAGGACAGGATAGATTTAAAGAGGAGAAAAGACGAAGATGTGGGGGAGAGAGAGACAGGAAAAGGCGACTGCCGATTTCCCCTGGGTGGGTCAGCCCAGGGGTGCCGTCTACGTGAAGCCGGGGCCAAAGGGGTGTGTTACCTCTGCCGGGGGGCCTTAAAGGTCCAATCACCCAGCGTCGGCTCAATCCCCAGGATCCCGTTTTCCCCGGACACGGCAAAGCCATGCACGGCTAGGCGTGGGAGGGAGTAGAAACTCCCCCGTTAGCTTGGGTCCGTGGTGTCGCTACACACCAAACGCCTACTTGCGCAGGCGCCCCTGCGGGGCTGCATATTTAAACAAGAGAGATGCTGCTGTGTGTACAAAGAGCATCCTGTGTTGGAGTGAGCTCGTTATTTCAGGTGGCTGGACGGTCGTCCGGCCCCGTTATTGGTTTTTTATTTTCTTGGCGCGCTCCAAGGAGGTGCACCGCTCTTTTGGTACCAAGGGTACCGTTGTATCCATTGCCTCCTCAGAGGCACTGGGTGCCCGCACATGCGAGCTGGTGGTTCGGATTTTAGGCCTCGCCTGGTGAGGTTGAGGCCTTGAGACCAGAGGACCCTGGAGTCTCCGGCCTCAATTCGCTAGGAGGCGGAGTAGACTGAACTACTGCCGCCTTGGGGGCAGGTGCCACAGCCGTCGGCTCGCTCTGCGCTGGCCGAAGGAGTGACGAGGGCTGGTGCGGCGTTGCCCCCTGACGCGCCGCATCAGCATATGTAGCGCCATAAAATGGCGACACTCTTCGTCTTGCTTCCTTTAATGTGATATTTTCTTTAATTTTAAATGTGATGATTTCCTTTTCTTTTTTTCAAAATGAGCAAGACCGTGAGTAGGCGGCATGATTTCCGCCACAGTTCACACAGTGTGATGGTTCTTCGCAATTGTCAGAATTGTGGCCTGACACTCCACATTGTGCACAAGTTTGGTGACCACGACAGCTTTGTGAGCCGTGGCCATACTTCTGGCATTTAAAACAACGACGTGGGTTAGGTATGTATGGTCTGATCGACGTCTTAGTGTACCCTGTTTGAATACTTTCTGGCAGATTACTGGAAGCGAACGTGAGTATTAGGTGTTTGGTTGGTGTTACCTTGTTGTCTCTTCTAATGGTGATCCTTTGTACATTGGTCACATTCTGACTATTCCATCCCTCCAGAAGTTCCTCTTCAGTCAAGGCGAGCAAATCAGCATCAGATACTACTCCACGGGTTGTGTTCATGAATCTGTGTGGCGTTACAGTGATGGGAGTGTCACCAAAAGTTGAAAGATTCTGTAGCTTTTCAAACTGTTCTTTTTCTCGAACTTCAAGGAGGAGGTCTCCTCTGGCCATTTTGGTAACTTTGTACCCGGCTCCTAGAGTTTCTGTGAGACATCTGGCTACTACAAAGGGGGATACAGGTCTGGCTTGCTTGCTGCTTATCTCACTATGTATAACATGAAAATGGGGGAAGTTTTCAGTTGATCGGTTGAAAAATCTTAAGTCTTTGGTGCGTACGCACTTCAAGGCGGTACGATCACTTAATAATGGAAATGCTCTATGCATGCCAGTTTAATTTTCTTCAGAAGCGTTGGCGGCCACCCACCACGGAGCCCAACGAGGGGACGCTACAAGTTTGCGGGTGCTAAAACCTACAGACGCCAGCCGTACAACGCTACTATAACCCAATGCGCCTAGACCAAGGTAGGCTATTTGCACAGGGTTAACCCTAGCCGCCAGGAAGTTTGGAAGTAAACAGAAGAGAGGAGAAGACAGGACAGATAAAAAGTGAGAGATAAAGACGAAGATGTAGGGAGAGAGAGAGATAGGAAAAGGCGACTGCCGATTTCCCCTGGGTGGGTCAGCCCAGGGGTGCCGTCTACGTGAAGCCGGTTTTGTCCCTAGATGTGCCGATCTATATGCCCATTTGGTTTCTTCACATTTATATCATAATTGCTACCAACAGCATCTTATATATCTACATCACTTTTTTTTTTGTTCCATCTAGGACGGTGTCTACTTAACAGGAATGAGTCCTTGATTCTTCTACTTTCCTATTGTAGCTGAATATATAGTAACAAAGAAGCGATAAGTGAACGCAGAGGTCAACTTTATTCCAAATTGGCGGGCACAGCCATGTGCCGCGCAAGATGAGGTTTTAACAAAACAAAACGATATTCGTGTTGAGTACCTTGCTGATGCCTATTGAATGGGTCCATCAATTATGATGAATTTTGAACTGACCGAGTTACATTTAATTAGGTTTAACTGTACAGGGCAATCATTCTCTGAAAAGTGTACAATGGTTTTGTACAAATGGGAGCAGTTGCTGACCTTGGCTGTCATGGAACTTGACATATCAAAATTTTTAACGTTAATCAGTAAATATGCATTCTATCACAAGCTGTGATGATGCCGTAGAAGATAGACAGCAGAGGTAGCGCTCAATAATACATCAAAAACGAGGAACACTTTGGCAATATAGCATCATGACAACGACACTGAAATGCAACTATGCACGAGATTTTCAAGCTAAGCATGCTCCTTTTACAGTGTGTGTCCTCCATCATGGCTATAATGACACAATTTTCACATGGCACTTATGCGTTGCAGGTATGCCACAGAAGTGCGAGATAAATTGGCGCACTACTTCGTCACAGATGGCCAGGTTTCTTGGCAGGACAAAGCGGTGAACAGCACTTGAGGCGTACAAGATGAAGGTGTATTGTAAATGCAATTTATTGCTTACAGAACTTATGTACATAGCATCTTCTTAAGCTAAACAACGAAGAGAAAAATCACCGGTGACACAACAGATACGTTACAGGGAAAACTACGTCATGTCCAAATATAACCATGAAAGCACAAAAATAAACAATTCATGTTAAAGTCTGAGTTATTATACTGTTATCACTACAATTATCACAGAAATAAGTTGCCTCAAAGGGGTCATGATACCCAATTTTCAACCATATTGTGTGTTGTATGGGCTGATTCTTGTATGTTCGCAGACAAGCTGGCAAAATTTGAGCGATTTGGTTGAGCGGTTAATTTATAATTGAATATTTTTATAAACGAGCTAGTGGCCTGACAGTTGGGCAACACTGACGTACTCCCTAGCCGTTACATCACGAACCGCTTGCTCGGCAAGCTGCTGCACGGTGTGCATTCTGGCAGACGGTCGTGTTCTATAGTCAACTACGCTTGCAATCAAATTGTTTCCGCATTGTTGAACTTGCCACTAAAGCTAAATGACTTCCAGGGGTTGAAACATTGCTACTGCGTCAGCAATGCAGCGCTGGTTCTTGCAGCAAATAATTTCGGACGTCAAAATGGGCCCTGTGAATGTGCAATGTGTATACCATTTGCCACAGCTCCGTCGGCTTGTGACGTCTCGCACGCCATGACAAAATGGCGGTCACCTGTGGTTGGTTAAGAGCCGATGACTTCTACGGCTTATTTTTGACTAAAATAATCTCTTAAGGCCACTTTTCACATGTGTGCTTGCACATTTGACTCTATAGTTTTGTTTTTTGCTGATAACCATCGATTGTTGGGTGACCAGTCATGACGCCCTTAAGTTGGGACTACAGAAGCGAACAGAAGATAAAAAAAGATGGGTGTCATTGGCATTATATAAACACTTCAAGTTGCTTCACTGCTCTGACACAGTTTCACCTCTGCTTCATACAGCATAAGTTCTACTGCATGCATTACATCTTGCGCAATGTGCACTGGTAGCTCTCTGAGGCGTGCATCGGTACGTAGAGCGAAGAAACCAATGTTGTCTTTTTTGATAACCCCCCTGTTCGCTCTGATGTGTTCAAAGTGCTTCATGCACACTTGCGCCACAGCTTCATGGCTTGTGCCCTCTCCTGCATTGCTATAAAGCAAGTGTGATCTGTGATTCATGCATATGAATGCTTTAAGATGGCATTGTTACTTCATAAAGCACCGTTAAGTAAAAGAAAACAGGGTGAGAATGACAAGGTAGAAACAGAAGAAACAAGACAGAGCACTGACTTTCATCTGATGTTTGTGATTTTGGGCACTATGAAAGAAAAAAAAATAGAGTAACTGAAACAAATGAAATAGCACACTTAAAAGATAAATGTGTCAGTAGGGCGTCTACCTCTCTGTGAGAAATAAATGGGCTTTTCATCTTTGAAACGGACACTCGTGTTTTTCGACAGGGGGCTGATGTTGTGATATTGACATCTAATATTGTGGTAGTTACATTGGTTCTGTCTGCTATAGTATAAATGTGCCCACAATAAAAAACATTAGTTAAAGTCAGTGGTCTGTCCTGTTTCTTCTGTTTTTACCTTGTCGTTCTCACACTGTTTTTTTACTATGTCTGTGTACCAACTTGACTAAGCATTAACCTTATAAAGTTTTTTTTTGTATCATGCACAGGATTGTTAGAAAAAAATCTGCCAGTTTATTCTTAAGCTCTTGCGGTATATCTCACCTAGCACCCTCGCAGCTCCTTTGTTGTCTTGACGAGCATGACCTGCAGTGAATTATACATATTGCTTAAATGTACAGAAAGAGATCCTTTTAAAAAAGTTGTGATTGTGATCTCTCGCCAGGAGTACCTAAAATCATTTTTCTGTTTACACACCGTTTTGATGGTGGCGGCTCTCTTGAGGTGGTTGCTGAAGCGTCACTGCAGAAGAAGGAAGTATTGCTACACAACTTATGAAGTGTTACAATTGCATGCAGCAGAATCTGTTGTGAAAACATTAGGCACATTCTCCAACTGTGCTAGAACACGAAGAAAGTGACAAAACATGTTTTTAAGATTTAATAGATTGGTTATCTATGCATGCGCTTCATTTGTCATTACTTAGGCGGATTCATAAAGGTTTTACTCATTGCTGCAGGTGTCGACACCAGTCTCCTCAGCCGTATCAGAGGTACGTTCAGGTTCCTCTGCATAGCTTGGCCGAGACGGTGAACTGCAGTGATGAAAACTTCTCTCTATGTATTTGATGGTGCCACTAGTACATGAACTGTTTTAGGCATTCTTTGGGAGTTAAAATGCCAATATGATTGCACTCAACACGAGGTTTAATCATAATAAGTAGTCACTTGCATTCTTGATTAAGCACTGCTGTATAGAAGGTGTGCAAGCACAAGTTTAATGTGCCTATTATGGTAATAAAATGCTATGTAGGCTGCACATCGAAATAAGAACAAGAGATATCTCACTGGCTATGTGAATGAAATTTATACAGTGAATTTTAAATGGCTGTGCAACGATGTGTCTGATGAAGCTGTGCGTGCTGTCATTAAGCTTCATAAACACATGCTGCTTACGACTTTCACAGCATCATTTTACTGCTATGAATGAGTGAATGCTTCACATTATTCAGCTCACTTGTATGGCAATCAGCGCTGGGCACTTGTTCATAACGAAACGACATGAATGTGTTGCCAGTGTGTGTAGATAATGCATTAGTTTGCTTAATTGCGACCTGTCGCTGATTAATACCTTGCTTTTTCAGAAATATTTAACGTTGCGCAATAACCACATTCATACAGAAACAATGCCTGTGCCCTCATGTATTCCTGTCTGCTTCTGTTCAGTGTTGAGTGCTGAATGTATTTTAAGAAATGCAGTGGTTAGGGCAAGCTAACAAATTGAACACCACCTTCCAAGTATGCTTGCATTTTTCATAATTTTGCAAAGTACAATCACCTAGCAATAAAAAGTAATGTTTCTAGGTTCAAATCCATGCGAGTAGAACTTCAAGTGCATGCACATGGTACCGAACATTTTTGTGCTTGCTCACTTCTCGTTAGCCTCGTTTGCTCTGATGTGGCTGCTGAAAGAGAACATGCAATATGTGAATCTGTCAGTGCTATTGTGTACATCTTTAGAGCATTTTTACTGTTTTGCTCGAATATAAATACTCATGCTGCATTCTTGTAATACATATGTGTAATGCTTGCCTATAAATAGCCTCATGACACACGCAATAAGCGATCTCTCCCGATTTTTAGATTTTTGTGTTAAGCCTTCTTTCTTTCGGTAACTGAGAACTGTGAATGACACAGAAGTACACTCAATTCTCTCATTCTTGGTGTTCTGTCTTCGAAGTTCTGTTTTGTGAAGCTGTTCACATGCCACTTGTACGGTATTTTGCGTTGTTTTGATGCATTGTGCTATGCTAACCAAAACATTTCATTTTTTGTTCAATGAAGGGTAAGCATTATTCATTGCCTTTGGTCAATGGCACTCATGTTGCACAGTACCCTGAAAGAATGATGCACAGAGTTATTCTTCGTAGCTGTAGCCACAATTATTCGACATTAAAACAGCCCATTGCCACTATGTTCATGATCACATGCGTGCCCACTGTGAATTACCTCCTGGAACTTCTATGTTTATGTGCAGTGTACTTCTGTGTATTTATATGTGTGTATTTATGTGTATGTATAACAGTCATGTGAATTAAATACACTTTCCCTGTTTAGTACTCAATAGTCAGCTAATATTAAACTTATGCCACAGGCTCAGACTCGCCTTCCATTAATTCAAGCATGGCCTCAAAATGAGGCCATTTTATTGTTGGAATGTCGGCTGCTCCGCCTCCGCTTCTTTGTTTCTCACGTATGTCTTGTTTCCTTTTGAAGATATAACAAAGGTTCTTAAATCGTTTCTCAACAAGGACACCTGAAAACAAGACCCTTGCTGTAGCAATGTCTTGTGCATACTATATCACTGATAAATTTTCTACTTTATTTCAGCACAATTGTGAGCAGTCTTTATTTTCTTTGCCCGGAACGTCTCGGTTGCAGCACCCTAGAAATATGAATATCGGGACTCGAAATGAATCTCATGCCATCTATACTAAAGTATTGGTAGGGGCTTAACATTGCAAAACCACGACATGATTGAGGGAACCTGCAGTCGAGGATTCCAGAAATGCCACCCACCTAGTGTTTCGGACCGTCCGCCTATATGTTCACGACATCACAGTTGATGCAATGATTATTTGCGCAGAGAGTTATGTACTCTGTTTCTTGAAGGTAAGCTTGTCTGCCAAACTATTGTAACAAAGAGGCTGTTTATGCTGTCAGCAACTGAGGTTAACATGTAAAAAGTCTATTTCATGAACCAGCACATGATGTCTTCATCATCTTCACAGTGAAGCTTTTTAAGCATTACTGCATTGTGCAAAACTCCACAGGTGAGTATATGTCGTTGGTATTAGCCAAGCGCCCCTACCGTGTATAGCGGGAGCGAGTGTTGTCAAACAAAAGCAAACATGTTAAATAACTTGAAAAGAAGGATGAAAGGAACTAGAGCAAGATGATAATTTTATAGAAAAAGAAACGAAACAAACATAGTATATCACTCAAATTGTAACATAGGGAGAGCAAAGGAAGGAAAATATAAGAAGAAAATAAAGAAACAAAAACATGAAAACATACCAACACACAGAAGCAGACATGAAAAATTGGCTTTAAAATATAGGAACAAAGAAACAGAAACAGAAACGAGGCACAGTAGGAAGCGGAGAGATATAACCTCTGAGAATAAAAAGGAATAATCGAGAGATAAACGCACCAATAGACAAACACAGGAGAGGAAAGGAACAATTGTGAAGAAATTAGAATTAGATATGGGCCACATTACAGAGGAATAAATTCCCCCATCTGTGCTTTCCTACAGTGTTTGCCCAGCCACTAGAACACTACCATATCTTTTTTTTTTCACAATTGCATGTCATTTGGCATCAATAGCCATTCAGATTCACAAATCCAGAAATTTGAGAGTGCTGCTAAACATGTTTTGTATGTCTTAACTACACGCTCCTCTATGGAGCGCACAAAATGCACTTAAAGCAGAAGCTACATCCTATCCTTTCTTAAAACAGTACTACTGCAATACATAGGCAAAATTACGCTTACACCCCCCCCCCCTTCCTCACCGCGCACTCACTATTATGCATTGCAAAGGCCGCACGTTCACAAAAGCCCACATTCCCTTGGCCAGACGATGATGTACAAACACAGCAAGGAGCATGCGCGAGGCGAGTCGGGAACCGCGAGCAGTATTTCGAACGTCTGAGCTTTAATATCAGCTATGCAATATTCTTTCACGTAGATTTCGAAGTTAAACTTGGAAAGTCACGAGAATAAACATGCACACAACTGCGCTCGCATATATCACATTCAATACATCTAATGCAAACTAACCATGCCACCTTGCAGAACAAATACCAATATTTTCATTGTTCATTCAATGCCAGCCATGCAGTACACTACTGTTCTTGCTTATATAGCTATCCAAACAGAATATCTCGGTACTTACTCGACATGACGAACATGTTTCCGATCTCTGCCCAAGCTCTGTCCTTCTTTGTCCGATCTTTAAAAGAAGGTTGCCGCTTGTCATACAGATATGGGTACATTTTAATCGCGTCGATCAGGAGCTCGGCTGAGTACTCAAAGGTGGCCATGATAGCGTTCGCCAGACGCGAGGAAACATCTATGGAGGAACGCACTCGTCGTTCGTACCTCGCGGCAGTGGGCCAGCGTAATGTGAAAAAAAAAAAGCATACGAGGAGCCCGGATGTGAACAAAGGCTGACGTCACTTCTGATCTTCGCTGATTGGTTCCAACTGTTTTGCGACTGCAGTCGCGCATTGAAAAAATAGGTCAGGAAGCAACTAGCCAAAGCAGTCGCTTTGCGACCGTTTCCGACCGTTCGCAACTGCTTGCGACCAGTCGCAAATGGTCCCGCGACCACTCCTAGTCGTTGATGTGCACTAGCCCTAAGTGTTTCATGCGTGATTTTGTACTACATTGCAATGCGACGGCCTGCTTTAGGTAGAGGAAAACCTTCAAAACGCTACTGTTACAATATGATAAATATGGTAATCTGCAGGTATCAGGTAATTTACAAATGTAAGAGTTTGGTGTGCTTATTCTAAAGAGTTTGTTTTTGTACAAAATAAACCGTAAATTATATACCACCAACTTGCAAAAACATGGCACTCCAATACTGCAATGTCTAATTTCATAAATAACTAACCATCACATTGGTGCTGCATGTATGCCGTGAGCTTGGCGACATCCTTGAGAAGTCGCACGTGGCCAATCCGCTGCTGCTGCTTGGGCCAGGCCGTGTATGAAGGCGTAATGAATAAGTACGTTTATCTGCATTTACTGATTTTATTTTTACCTTTTGGCACATGCGCATGAACACTGCAACACACACACATGAAGACAGTGTGTTTATTAGTGTTTGTGTTCATTTTTTTGGAAAAACTTTACCATTATAATGTGCTTGGTGTTGCCAAAGGTGAGTTGCCAGATACAATTAAGTGCAGCATTTTCCTGCAGTAACATTTTTTTTTTATTGCATGGCCAGAAAAATTACAACTATGTTGCTTCATCACTTCACTGGCAGGCAGCTCACACAGGTCATGATGATGATGATGTTGCAGCTTGCAAGGCACTTTAACGATTGATGTCATGCTCATGTTGTATTCTACTCTTTCTCTTTTTACGCTGAAGAACTTTACATTGTCCATATATCAAACCAGCTAAAGTAAACATCCCCATTGTTGTGGTAGTCTGGTGGGACATGAGCGCATACATTTTTTTCATATCAATGGCACCGTGCTTTCATGCAATGCAAAGGCACTAGCTTGGTAGAGAAGTTGCATGCATACAGCTCGTCTATGTTCATTGACCAGCAGCAATGCCACTTTGTGTTCGTCTTGTATAATGCATACTCTCCTGCCAGAGATCAACCATCTGGGAGCACGGGCAGAGAAAGTGTCGAGCAGCAGGCTTCCGACAGCCCACATGTCGGAGATGACACGTCCAGCCAGGAGCCCCACGCAACACACCACTAGATACTACCAACACCAACAACCGCCACCTCGTCAGCTACGACCACAAAAAAAAAATGTCGCCAAACGCCCAATCAAACGCTGATGGCAGGCGTTCTGAGATATTTGCATCAATCGGAAGCGAATCGCGAGAGAAGGCATGCAGAACGCATTGCTGCCCAAAAGCAAGCTGAAGCAGAGAGAGCCAGATTAATGAGAGAGTGAATCGCTCTTCTTGACAGGCTAGTGACTGCCCTATCACAGCAAGGGCCTCCTGGAAGCCACAGTGATTAGGCCGTACACTTGCTGTGGTTCATTTTAGTGTACATTTTATTGTTTTGTGTTGAGATACATTTATTTAATGGGGTTCATTTAAATATCTTATGTTGTCAAATGTTTTTTCAATTGTTTATTTTCTTTTTTTGTTTAGCAGGGCTTCTTGCATTCATACAAATGTTTTTACGTTTGCCCATTTCGCCAAAAACTTCATTTCAAGTGTTTTGTAATTAGAGCCGATTGCTATATTTAGTGTACAGAAGTTTATTTTTTTATATATGTGTGTGTTTCTTTGTTTGCCGTTCTGTCCCACGTGACAAAAGTGCAGTGATGTCACAAGTAATAGGTACAGTTCTCCAAAGCTTTAGATATTGATTGTGCGTGGCAACCACTTTTTTGTCTGTCAGCGCTATACTATAGAACAAAGTTACAAAAAATTGCTTTAAGGACATGTGCTTTGTGGGCATACACTTGTCCTTACCTTTTTTGAAATTTAATTCAGTCATACGGCAAAGATACACAGAAGAAACTACAAGTCATGCACGAGAGCTGAAGATTAGGCCGACTGTAGAAGTAGTGAAGTGTATAGTTATAAGTTCAGTTCCATTTACAGTGGCGAAGTGCACAATGCACACTATTGTGTGTTAGTGCTGTCATTATAGAGCTCGCGAGATCTTAATTTTTCATTGTGAGATGTGGCAGAGCAAGGCTTTCACATGGAATATCCACAGTATGATTCGTGCATATGCAGTCAAATCTTTTTATAGGAGACACCGATGTACTAGACAACTGCGTGTGACACTGGTGTGCCTACGTTAATATAGAGGTTGACAAAAAAATGTGAAACTGGTACCATACTTAGAGGAGACATGTCATATTTTCCTAGTGTACGTCTCTTATAAAGGGGTTCAGCTATAGATGGGGGAGCGGGATAAAAAATTGATATTTTGGAGTTTCCACCTGAATTTGCTCTTAGGCGTTCTCCTAATGGTTAGTGTATCGATAGTCCTGCGTTTTGTCCCACTTAAAGCCAGCTGTCATGTCCAGGAAATCAACCTTTACCTTTGAGCTCCCGTTGAAACACCTTGCTGGCTGAGCTACCAGCCAGGTGCTGCCCCCTTAATTGTTAAATATGCACTCATATACATTTTGACTAGTTGTTTCCATTCAAATGATGCCGCTTTTATTGGGAACGAGTTTTGTTTTCTTGTGCATTAAAATGTAACTTTGTTACAAGGCTGATGTGAGAGTGATATCCCTTTGATTCATCAGTTTTGCAGCATTGGGATTAAAAAATAGTAAGGAAACATTGGGTCAAGGAAGTTGAAATACTAATTGCTGTTATCTGGTCCATTACCAGCTATATTGAGTACAGAAAATTTTAGCCGTGCAGTACTTTGCAGGTCAGAACATTGTTGTGTGGAGCTTATTTTATTCTTTTCCTTTGCCATGTTTTCCTTTGCCAGCCTCATGACATATAACACCATGCGCTCCTGTGTGAACTTATCCAGTCACGACTTAAACTTTTCACTATTTTTCTCTTTTTCTCAGAACAGTACAACTGGACATCCAAAGTTTTCTTGGTGATGATTAGTGGAGTTTATTGGCGCAAGGGCCAGATGTGGCCAAAGAGCACCAGAGCAATGATAATGAACTGTGCGATGTGCAGTGTAGATAAAACAGATGTGACGTGGCTATAAATGGGCCTATAAAACAGTCGCTGTAGGTGCGTAAAAATATATATATATATATAGTAAAATTATGGCAATGACAAATGATGTGTGCTATGGAGACATAAAATGATTTTAAAGTGATAAGTATGTGAAATAAAAACTTGGCATGGAGCACCAGTGCCTCGACAGAGCCCTTAAAACAAGAGCATGGGGGCCTGGGCTCATTGAAAGCTGCTATCACAGCGGCATCCTCTGAACAGAGGATGCGCTATGAACGTGTTGGGCTAAAAACATTCAATGTTGGGCTAAAAACATTCCATACTACATCCTTTAAAAAGCTTTAAACTGATTTTGCATTAAAAAGCGGCTCTTCACCGAGAAACATAATCGGATGTAAAGAAAGATGATAGCAGTATGCTAAAGCAAAATATTTCTTTCTCTCACTTTCAGCTTCCGGACACTACAGGAGGACGTGGAGGACGGTTAGCCTCTCACCACATCTACCACAAGTAGGAGGTTCATCGCCAGTCAGGAGAAAGCTATGGGTACCATAAGTGTGTCCTATTCTGAGGCGACAGAATAGGACATCAGTTCGCCGTGTTCTTGTAGCGGAGGGCCAGTAACCCAACCGCGGCTTAATTAAGTGAAGCTTCTTACTTATTTCTGTGTCCCACAAGCGTTGCCAGTGGTTTCGCAGTTTCTTGTATAGGAAGGGTTTTAGATCTGTTGCAGGGACAGTAGCGGTGGGGTTAATAGCGCGCAATATAATTGACGTGGCCATTTGGTCAGCTAACACATTGCCCTCAATGCTTCTATAGCCAGGAACCCAGCAAATAGTAACATGCTGGTTGGACGTATACGCTGTACACAGAACGGAATACAGCTCAATTATTACCGGATTTCTGAATCTGAAAAGGGATCTTAATGCATTTACGACGCTTAACGAGTCTGTGAATTTAATTGATTTTTGTATGTTTGATTTCCGTATATGCTTCACAGCTGACCATAGTGCATAACCCTCAGCCGTAAATATACTTGTTTCCGGGTGCAGCACACCGGATTCCGAGAAGGATGGACCGACGGCTGCATAAGCCACCCCTGCATGCGACTTAGAAGCGTCAGTATAAAACTCTACGCATGAGTAGTTGGACTGGAGTTGTCGGAAATGCATTTTAATATGTGCTTCTGGTGCATGTTTAGTGATCTCGGCAAAGGAAGTGACACAATGTATGAGCTGCCACTGCCACGGCGGTAAATGTTTTGTTGTGGGCATAGGACAAAGGTCTAGCAGCAGAACACCCATTTCCTCACTTAAGCTTCTCACACGCAAAGAGAACGGCTTTCTCGCTGCGGGTCGATTATGGTAGAGGGTGGCAGCGGTAATATTGTTTATAGCTGAATAAGAAGGATGCTTTATGTTTGCGCGTACCTTTATAAAATAAGTGAAACTGCTATAGGATCCCTGTAGGTGAAGTGACCACTGATTCGACTCTACTACATAGAGACTCTGGATTGGACTTGTCCTGAAAGCACCGGTTGCCAGTCGGATACCCAGATGGTGAACGGGGTCTAGGATTTTCAAAGCACTTGGCGATGCGGAATGATAAATTATAGAGGCATAATCAAGGCGCGACCAAACAAGGCTTTTGTACAAGTTCAAGAGACACTTCCAATCACTACCCCATGTTGTACGTGATAAGAGCTTTAGGAGGTTCATCGCTTTCAGACATTTCATTTTTACATGTTTAATATGGGGAATAAACGTGAGCTTAGAATCTAAAATGGTTCCTAGGAATTTATGCCCGCTGCTAACAGAGAGTTGGTCTCCCTTGATCGCAATATTTGGTAGTGGCATTACCCCTCGTTTGTTGGAGAAGAGTACGCAAGTACTTTTCTGGGTGTTTATTTTAAAACCATTCTCATCC
Organism: Rhipicephalus microplus; assembly: GCF_013339725.1. Lineage (NCBI taxonomy): Eukaryota > Metazoa > Arthropoda > Arachnida > Ixodida > Ixodidae > Rhipicephalus > Rhipicephalus microplus. The sequence goes on along the minus strand of NC_051165.1, from coordinate 43,448,815 downwards.
GCCCATTTAGAGAATTTATTCATTCCAAGCTGCACTTGTCGTTCGCAGATAGACATATTGCATGATTTGAAACTCATCTGCACATCAACATACACAGAATAAAACATCGCGCTTAGAATGACTGACTGCAGAGAGTTCATTTTTACAAGAAAAAGTGTGCAACTAAGCACGCCCCCTTGCAGAACACCAGTCTCTTGGGTAAATGATCTAGAGAGAGTATTTCCCACTTTTACGCGAAAGGTTCGGTTAGACAGATAACTTTTAATTGTGTTTAGCATGTTCCCATGGATGCCCATGGCGGCAAGATCGTGTAGAATCCCAAATCGCCATGTGGTATCATACGCTTTCTCCAGGTCTAAGAATACCGAAAGTACAAACTGCCTATGAATAAATGCATCTCTGATGTATGTCTCTATGCGAACAAGGCGGTCTATTGTCGACCTCCCCTCTCTGAAATTACACTGAAGGGGGTCTCTAGTATACTGTTACTTTTTAGGAAGTGGGTTAAGCACCGGTTTAACATTTTCTCATATAGTTTGCATAAACAGTTTGTTAAGGCTATTGGCCTGTAGCTGGCAGCCAAGGACAGATCTTTGCCTTGTTTAGGTACCGGGACGACTATCACTTCTTTCCATGACAATGGAATATATCCAGCTTCCCACATGGTATTGAAGAGGGTTAGGAGCGTTTTTAGTGCTTCTGGGTGAAGATACTTGATCAATTCGTACCTTATACGGTCGCCACCTGGCACCGAGTTGTTGCAGTACGCAAGAGATGCCTTAAGTTCAGCTAATGAAAATGGGCAGTTGTAAGCCTCCCTGGATGGACGTTTAGATTTAAGGGGTTGCCGCTCTTCGCGTTCTTTGAATCTTAAGAATGTTTCTGTGTAGTGCGATGCACTTGAGACGTATTCAAAGTGTTCGCCTAGGCAGTCCGCCTGCTCCTCCAGGCTCTCCCCTCGGCTACTTACCAAAGGTAGGGGGTGTGACTCCCGACCCATTAACTTGTTTACCCTATTCCAAACCTTCGTTTCGTCGGTGTAAGAATGTATACCGGAGATGTACCTATTCCAACTTTCTTTCTTTGCAAGACGACGCGTTCTTCTGGCTTGGGACTTAACATGTTTGAAATTGTTGAGGTTTTCAGCTGTTGGGTAATTTCGGAGTAGTCTCCAAGTTTTATTTTGTCTATTGCATGCTTTCCGACAATCGTTGTTCCACCATGGGATGCGACGTTTAGTGGTCATTCCGTTGGTTTGCTTGATACATTTCACTGACGCCTCAATAATAAAACCCGTTAGGTATGCTACAGCATCGTCTATATTAAAATCAGCAATCTCATCTGTCTAAAAATGTAATTTCTCGAAACAGTTCCCAGTTGGCTAACTTGGTGTTCCAGCGAGGAAAGTCAGGCGAGCATGTATCTTCTTTTGTTAGCTTTAACATAATCGGGAAGTGATGATATATGGTGTTTTCTGGCGCAAGGGCCATTTGATGGCCAAAGAGCGCCAGTTCATGGGACAACGAATGTGGATAATGATTGTGATTAGCGGCTCTATAAGGGCCATAAAATTCCTCGCAGTAAGGCGAGTAAAAACATACAAGTAATACAGTCATGACCATGTCGTGAAATGTGTGTGTGGTGTGAATAGGTGACAAAAGTTGGTGATGATGTAAAACGATGGTGGACATGTATGGCATTAGAACAAGTACCTCACTCGTTCATACCCTTGCGTGCAAGGGCCGTGAGGCAAGTGCTTTCCTGTGTAGCCACCGCAGCAAAAACCTCCCTGGAGAGGTCGTGCTACGGGATGCCCGGGTATATGATATGAAAATTATGAATTTCTTTTAAAAACGCTAACAATGATTTATGACTAAAAAGCGGTTCCCTACCAACGAACATTGCAGAGTGTAAAGGTGTATGTTGTCGGTATGGTAATGAAAAATGCTCTTTTCTTAGAGTTTCTAATTGTTTACATTGAATTAAAACCTGAAGGACTGTTGATGCCTCACCACATTTGTCACACAATGGTGGATCGCCACCGGACAAAAGATGTGTGTGTGTCGTGTATGTGTGTCCTATCCTGAGTCTCGTTAGTATTACCTCTGTATGATGCAATTTTGATACTGGCAGCCAATGACCAAGGTGTGGCTTAATAATTTGTAGTTTGTTTTGTGTGTGTGTGTATCCCACTTGCTCTGCCAGTAGTCCCTGAGGTTTCGTTTGAGAGACGGCTTAAGATCAAGGGCTGGGATTAATATGGGTGTAGGGGCAGTGCTTTTGTGGGCGGATGCAGCAAGCTGATCCGCCATCACGTGGCCTTGAATCTCACGGTGCCCTGGCACCCAGCACACAACAACATGTCGGTTGAGTGTGTAGAGTGTGCATAAAATGGAGTAAAGTGAAACGAGGACAGGGTTTTTTTGTTTTTTAAGACTGTGCAGAGCCGTTACCACACTGAGGGAGTCTGTATAAATTACTGCCTTTTGTATTTGTAATTGTTTGATGTGTTTAGCTGCCACAAGTATCGCGTAAGCTTCCGATACTTGTGCCTGGATGTAGAGGGCCAGCATCCGAAAAGGATGGGCCGACAGCAGCGTAGGACACGGAGGAGTTAGACTTGGAGGCATCTGTAAAGAACTCAGGACGTGTGTATTTGTGTTGAAGTTCCAGGAAGTATGTTTGGATATGGGCAATAGGTGCATGTTTTGTAACTTCTAGGAAAGACACATCGCAGTCTATAGTCTGCCGTAGAAAGGCGGATGCCCAAATGGTGCACGGGGTCCAGCATCTTGTGAGCACTTTGAGTTGCAGACTGATAAACAACAGCCCCATAATCTAAGCGGGTGCGAATGAGGCTTCGATACAAATTCATGAGGCATTGCCTGTCACTACCCAAAGTAGTACGTGACAACACTTTATTAACATTCATGGCTTTTAAACATTTTGTTTTTAAATACTTGACGTGCGGTACGAAGATCAACTTGTTGTCCAGGATTAAGCCTAAGAATTTATGCTCGGCTTTGACAGACAGACGTTGCCCATTCAGTCGAATGTTAGGTTCCGAGTGCATGCCTCTCTTTCGAGAGAACAAGACACACATGCTTTTTTGTGGATTAAGTCGAAATCCGTTTTCATCTGCCCATTTGGAGACCTTGTTTAAACCCAGCTGAACCTGCCGCTCACACATTGCCAAGTTGCATGACTTGAAGCCAAGCTGAACGTCGTCGACATATGTACAATAGAATATATTGCGGGGGATGGACAAGTGCAAGGAATTCATTTTGATGAGAAAAAGTGTGCAGCTAAGTACACCACCTTGTGGCACACCTGTTTCCTGGACAAACAATTGGGAAAGAACCGTGCCCACTCGGACACGAAATGTCCGGTTTGACAGGTAACTTTCGATTATGTGAATGAAACGTTCTTCCGCACACGCCAAGGTGGGACAGGTCTCTTAGAATTCCAAAACGCCATGTTGTATCATAAGCCTTTTCGATATCGAGAAACACAGAGAGAAAATATTGTTTATGGACGAAGGCGTCTCTGATCTGTGCCTCGATACGAACAAGGTGGTCTGTGGTGGATCTACTTTCTCGAAACCCGCACTGAAATGGGTCGAGCAAATTGTTTGTTTTAAAAATATGTACAAGTCGGCAGTTTATCATTTTTTCGAAGACTTTGCACAAGCAGCTTGTAAGTGCAATAGGCCTATAACTTGAAGCTAAAGAAGGGTCCTTGCCCTCTTTCAAAATAGGGATAACAATGGCTTCTTTCCAGGAAGTAGGTATGGTGCCAGAAAGCCAGATAGCATTGTATAGGGAGAGTAAAGTTTTTCGCGTTTCAAGCGGCAGGTTTTTCAACATTTCTTACATGACATGGTCGTGGCCTGGGGCAGAAGTACTGCAGGAGTTTAGAGATGTTCGGAGCTCAGCTAGACTGGAAGCTTGGTTATACGCCTCGTATCTAGTGGATTTGTGTTCGAGTTTTTGCTTTTCTATTCTTGTTCTGTATTTTTGGAAAGTGTCAGTATAGTGGGACGAACTGGATATCCGTTCAAAGTGTGCACCGAGGAAGTTTGCCTGATCTTCCAAGGTATCACTCTGAGTGTTTAAAAGTGGAAGTGTGTGTACTTGTTTTCCTGCTATGCTACCGACCATGTTCCAGACTTTAGCCTCCTGTGTGTATGAATTGATCCCTGACAAAAACTTCTGCCAGCTTTCTCTTCTGGCCTGCCAACGCGTTCTCCTGCCTTGAGACTTTATTTTCTTGAAGGTGTAAACATTTTCGGCTGTTCGCGAGTTCCGCAGCAACCTCCATGCCCTGTTCTGTTCCTTTCGCGCATTACGACACTCTGTGTTCCACCATGGGACGTGTCGTTTGCCGGGCATTCCAGATGTTTGCGGTATGCACTTGGCTGCGGCGTCAGTTAGAAAAGCTGTGAAGTACTGCACAGCTTCATCTATGTTTAACCTACATATGTCTTCCAACTCAAACGTGTAGTGTTGTGGAACTGTTCCCAGTCTGCTTTGTTTATCAGCCATTTGAGAACATATAGAGGACATTCATATGTTGTTTGTGAACTCAACACTACAGGAAAATGGTCACTTCCATATAGATTATTTATGATTTTCCATTTAAGTAGGGGTAGGAGTGAAGGTGATACGATGCTGAGGTCTATAGACGAGTAAGTTTTGTTGGCAACGTTATAGTATGTTGGCTCTTTCCTATTCAACAAACAGGCACCGGAAGAGAAGAGAAATTGTTCAATGAGACGACCTCGTGCATCACAGCGAGAATCGCCCCACAGTCCACTATGTGCATTTAGGTCCCCAAGAAGCAAATAAGGTTCGGGCAGTTCGTCTATTAAAGACTGGAATTCACGTCTTTCAAGACGGTGGTGGGGAAGTACATACAAAGAGCAGATGGTGACGAGTTTGTTTAAAAGTACCGCTCGAACAGCCACCGCCTCAAGGGATGTCTGGAGTGGTAAATGTGTACACGCTACTCCTTGGTTAATAATAATGGCTACGCCACTGGATGACGCTACAGCATCATCTTGGTCCTTTCGGTATATGACGTAAGCACGTAAAAAATTTGTATTAGAGGATTTTAGGTGTGTTTCCTGTACACACAGCACTTGAGGTGAGTGTTTGTATAAAAGCTCTTAGACGTCGTCGAGGTTTTTAAGCAGTCCTCTGATGTTCTAATGTATAATTTGTGTTTCCATATTGGAAGTAAAGTAGTGCTGTGTGTACGTTAAGGGAGTGACTTGTTTAAGCTGAAAGGTCGAGCTTAAGTAACAGGGCTACTATCAGGCCCTGTTATGAGCTTTCTAGTTTTCTTGGCGCGCTCCAGAGAGCCGCGCCGCTCTTTTGGCACCAGCGGTGCCGTTTTATCCATTGCCTCCTCGGAGGCACTCGATGCCCGCTCATGCGAGCTGGTTTTTCGAAGCTTGAGCCTCGCCTGGCGAGGTGAGGCCTTGAGACCCGAGGACCCTGGAGTCCCTGGTCTCTGTTCAATAGTACGGAGGAGTAGACTCAACTACTGTTGCCTTGGGGGCAGGTGCCACAGCCAATGGCTCGCTCTGCGCAAGCCGAAGGAGTGGCGAGGGCTGGTGCGACACTTCCCCCTGGCGCGCTGCATCAGCATATGTGGGGCCATAAACTGGCGAGACCCTTTTTCTTGCTTCTTTGAATGTAATGTTTTCTTTTATCTTTAAAGTGATGATCTCTTTTTCTTTTTTCCACAAAGAACAGGAACGTGAGTACGCGGCATGATTACCGCCACAGTTCACACAGTGTGCAGGTGCTTCGCAGTTGTCGGACGCATGGCCCACGACTCCGCACAGAGCACAAGTTTTCCGGCCACGACAGCTTTGCGAGCCGTGGCCATATCTTTGACATTGGAAGCAACGGCGGGGGTTGGGAATATATGGCCTCACGGTTGTCTTTGTGTACCCAGTCTGAATGGTTTCCGGCAAATCGCTCGAAGCAAAGGTCAGTACTAAGTGTTTGGTTGGGATTTCCTTTTTATCTCTTCTTATCTTAATACGCTGTATGTTTGTCACGTTCTGGCTCTTCCATACTTCCAGAACTTCAGCTTCGGTCAGGTCAAGCAAATCTACGTCCGATACGACCCCGCGAGATGAGTTCATAGACCTGTGTGGCGTAATACTGATGGGTGTGTCTCCAAAAGTTGTAAGAGTGTTCAGTTTATCGAATTGGTCTTTGTCACATATTTCAAGGAGTAGATCTCCGCTGGCCATTTTGGTAACCTTGTACCCGGCCCCGAGAGTTTCGGTTAAGCACCTAGCCACTATGAAGGGGAATACAGTTCTGGCTTGTTTGTTAGTTTTTTCGCAGTGTATAATGTGAAAATGAGGAAAGATTTGTCTTGGCCGGATGAAAAAATTGATATCTTCGGTGCGTACCCGCTTTGAGGAGGCACGATCACTAAGTAAAGGGAATGCTTTGTGCATGCTAATTGTATGTTGTTCAGCAGCGTTGGCGGCCAGCCACCATGGAGCCCAATGAGGGGACGCTGCAAGTTTGCGGATGCTGAAAGCTTGCAGACGTCAGCCGTACAACTTTGCTATAACCCAATGCGCCTAGGCCAAGGTAGGCTATTTGCACAGGGTTAACCCTTGCCGCCGAGAAAATTGGAAGTACGCAGAAGAGAGAAGTAGACAGGAAAGCTAAAAAAGTAAGAGAGACGAAGATGTAGAGAGAGAGAGATAGGAAAAGGCGACTGCCGATTTCCCCTGGGTGGGTCAGCTCAGGGGTGCCGTCTACGTGAAGCCGGGGCCAAAGGGGCGTGTTGCCTCTGCCGGGGGGCCTTAATGGTGCAATCACCCAGCGTCGGCTCAACACCCAGGATCCCCTTTTCCCCGGACACGGCAAAGCCACGCACGGCTAGGCGTGGGAGGGAGCCGAAACTCCCCCGTTAGCTCAGGTCCGTGGTGTCGCTACACACCGAACGCCTACTTGCGCAGGCGCCCCTGCGGGGCATAATCGGGAAGTGGTCACTCCCAAAAGGGTTCATGAGAACGAACCACTTCAGATATGGAATTATAGCACTCGAGACAATACTCAGGTCTATAGAAGAGTATGTGTTGTGTGTAGTGCTGTAATACGTTGGTTCTTTTTTATTTAGTAGACATGCACCTGACGAAAACAGAAAGTGTTCTATTAGGCCTCCTCTCGCATCTAAACGGGAGTCGCCTTATAGGGGATTATGTGCATTTAGATCACCAACGACTATATATGGCGGAGGAAGTTCATCAATGAAGCTTTGAAATTGTGTCTTTGAAAGTTGATAGCACGGGAGAATGTAAATAGAGGTAATTGTTAGTAGCTTCCCGAACAGCACTGCTCGGACAGCAACTGCCTTAAGAGAATTTCGGAGGTTTAATTGCTTACAGGCAACACCTTTATCAACTATTATAGCAACACCGCCCGACGAAGCGGCAGCGTCGTCACGGTCTTTGCGGAAGATGGCATAATGCTTTAGAAAGTTTGTTTGTGCGGACTTGAGATGCGTTTCCTGAACACACAGCACCTTTGGAGTATGTTTAGTAAGAAGTTCTCTAATATCATTGAGGTTATGGAGAAGTCCTCTCACACTCCACTGTAAGATCTGTGTATCCATTTCAGATGTATTTTGTGCTGTGTGCTCAAGGATGGAAAGTTAGCTCACGGACCCTTTCCAGGGACCATGACACGAGATTTTTCTTTTTTGGATCGGTCGACGGAGTCGCGCCGATCCTTAGGCGCTGGCTGCGCCCTCACGCTCGGTGTTGTGTCCATTGCTTCTTGCGAGGCGCTGGACATGCGCTCTTGTGAGCGCTGCGTTTGTTTTGAGGGCCTCGCCTCAAAAGACGAGACCTTCGCGGCCCCCAGCCCGGAGGTTGGTGGGTCTTTCTTGGATGGCGGAGCAGCACTGGCTGCAACCACCGAGGGGGCGGATGGCGTCACCGCTGGATCACTACGCGTGTGCCAGACAGGCGCCGGGGGCCGTCGTGGCGCTGCCCCCTGACGCGCCACTTCGACAAAGCTGGTGCCTTCATGCCTCCTTAAATGAAATGTTTTGTTTTACTTTAATTGTGACAATTTCCTTTTTTTTTTTCCAGCATGGGCATTACCGCGAGTACGCGGCATGCTCCCCATTACAGTTCTCACAGTGAAGAGAGTTTTCACAGGCATCTGATGTGTGTTCTTCAGCACTGCATTTCGCGCAAGTTAGGCGGCCTTGGCAGTTCTGTGAACTGTGGCCGAACCGCTGGCATTTGAAACGTCGGAGAGGGTTTGGTATATATGGCCTCACTTGAAGCCTGATATACCCAGCCTCAACGGAGTCGGGCAGTACACTTGAATTGAAGGTGGGTATCAGGTGCTTAGTCTGGACTTCTTTGCCATCACACTTCATCCTAATTCTTTTCACGTTGATGACATTCTGTTCGCTGAAACCCTCCAGGAGTTCAGCCTCCGTCAGCCCTAACAGGTCATCATTTGAAACAACACCACGGGTGGTGTTCATGGTTCAATGTGGGGTTACTATTAATTTGATATCTCCAAATTTCACTAGATTCGGCAGTCTCTTATTGTTTCTGGTCGCGGAGCTCCAACGGGAGGTCACCACTTGCCATTCTCGATGCTTTATATCCTGGGCCAAAGATTTCCGTCAAAGACTTTGATACTAGAAAAGGTGAAAGTGTTCGCACTGATTTGCCGGGCGTGTCAGCGTGGATAACATGGAATCGGGGAAAAAATACTTTCTGGTTACCAAAAACCTGGAAAACTTCATCGGTGCGCCCTCTTTTCTGAGGGCGATCAGGGAGTGGGGGAAAGAAACTAGCCATATGTAAATGTTTACTTTCGGTAGCGGCGCCAGCCACCCACCATGGAGTCCTACAAGGGGACGCTGCAGGGTCTCTAAGTACAGGCCCCGCAGACGCCAGCTGTATGCCACCACTATAACCGAATATGGTGTATCCAAGGTAGGATAGCCACACAGGGTTAACCCTTGCCGCCAGGAAACACGGAAGTCAATGGAAGTGTGTAGAGGACAGGAAAGATTTAAAGTGAGAGAAAAGACGAAGATGTGAGGTGGAGACAGGAAAAGGCAACTGCCGATTCCCCCCGGGCGGGTCAATCCGGGGGTGCCGTCTACGTGAAGCCGGGGCCAAAGGGGTGTGTTGCCTCTGCCGGGGGGCCTTAAAGGTCCAATCACCCAGCGTCGGCTCAACCCCCAGGATCCCCTTTTCCCCGGACATGGCAAGGCCACGCACGGCTAGGCGTGGGAGGGAGTCAAAACTCCCCCGTTAGCTCGAGTCCGTGGTGTCGCTACACACTTAACGCCTACTTGAGCAGGCGCCCCTGCGGGGAGTTTTCTTGGTTGTGAGCCCTTTCATGTTCCGGTAGTGTATAGTGTACCTCACATGCATGCATATCTTTGGGGAGAATTTGTTGTAGTTTTGCTTTACTGTTACATTATGTGATGTTACTCTTTAGCTTTACTACAACTTTAAAAGCTACTTGTACCAATGGCAATGCCTCTGTGCATTCCTAATCAAAAACGCCTGTGAACTGATTGTCATGCAATGCATGCAAAGCGCTGTGCCTCTAAGAGTTAAATTTAGGAACTTTAGCATTGCATTATTTATTCTTCTTGGTTTAAACATGTGTTCGTAACTACTTCTTTGTAGAAGCATTTTCCATGTACATCAATTAGTAGAGCCTTATTTAAATGAACATGCCATATCATTGTCACAAAATACTTGAGGTATGCCCCAAAGAGAAACTCCACATTTAATTTAAGCAGTTAGATTTTTTTATCATGCACCTAGGTAAACAGCTGTTCTGGCAATTTGTGCCCTCTAAATATGCTGTACGAAATTGGTAATTTAACCTATATTTTTACGCTTGGTAGTGTAATGCCTTAACCAGCATGTCAACTCGTCAAATTTTTATTGTTCACCTGTGGCAGTTATCATATATCTTCTGCCAAAAAGTATGCATGCCCTTTCATATTGTAAGCTTCTCTAGTAGTGAATGCAGTGGTTGTATAGCACGCATGTGCATGTGTACCTGCTTCTGAGGTTCTACTATAGCTTTCAGATGAGACATCATCAGCACTACTCCCCACAACTGCACCTTTACTCTTGTCTAAAAAAAAACTTTGTGCTTGTTGCCTCGCATGATAAGTCGACCATTCGCAATGTCAGTTGCTGTACTGGTGTGCTTGGACAAACAGAGCTGACACATCAGTGAAATGTTTGTGTTGTTTGGAAGTTGCCCAATGAGCCCAATAAATGTTTTTTGCTTCGAACTGCACCGGTGACTCTTGAATTACATTTGTAGACATATTTATAACAATAAGTAATGACCACTGTAATCTCTATTTCAAAAAGACTAAGCTGAGACAGTTCGTACATATTCATGCCAAAGCAGTTGGGGTACAAACAAGTAAAAACTGCTTTTTTAGCTTCCTTCTTGTGTTAATGTTTACAAACCCACATTAAAATAATCATGTTGCTTGCATGTATTAAGACAAACTTGTCATCATTATAGATAAATTCACGACTGCAAGGGCATTTGCACCAACTCAGATGCTGAAGAGGTCTGTTTCCCAACAATGGTGCCCATTGTATTTTAAAACTATTGTATTCAGCTTGCCATACGAATGTGCTGCCTAGAATCCTAAGCTTACAAAGCACTCTTGCATTTTTTTAATAGTTTATCACATCCACTTTGTCAACATACCGTCATAGGGCTAGCTATTTTGATGGTTCATCATATGCCAAATTACACATATTGCATTTTATTTTCCCTGTGAGTCACAGCTGCATAGAACAATGCCGCACGTATTTAGACACACATGGTGACCCAACCACCTTTGTCTGATGTGGCGAAAAATACCGCATTTATTTATAACCAACTTCCACTCCTCAAGAAGG